>JAPMOR010062530.1:1388069-1411708 GCA_026543865.1 Argiope aurantia | reverse complement strand
TTTATCATCAGTTGGCCGTCTCATCCTTTATGTGTTAAAACGCCCACAAACAACCTACATTATTCAGAAGTGGGAGTCAGATGTCCAAAAAGTCAAAATAGTGGACAGTGACTGTGACTATTGTTATACAAGATCAGACGGATCTTAGACGGACGACGACGATATTATTTTAAGAAAGAAAAAAGGGGTATGTACTGATTTCTTTATTTTGTTCAAAATGATTTTGAATGATATTAAAGTAGTAAACATTGCATTGAAGAATTGCCCCCCAGAAAAAATAAAAGTACTCCATAAATTGTTGTTTGGAATTGACGGCGATCGAGGAAATCGAAAGCGATTGAGAGATTTCAGCGGATTCGTATTAGAGATAGACAGCGAGGAGTTTAAGAAGAAGCTGGAAAACATTAACGATGCATTTTCTTTGAATGAACTTATTACTGTTTGTAATTTGCTCAATATTTCATTTGATGGTTCGAAAGAAGAGATTTCAAAAAGAATTCTTTCTCTGCTCTGTGACCTTGATGCTTTTGCAAAAGAATGTTCTAACGCTTTGTCTGATGAGTCAGACACCGAACAAAATTTGACGGATGCGAATTCATTGAATAAAAATAATAATATTCAGCTCGAAACAGGAAATGAAAAAATAAACGATTCTTCCATGCAATGTGCTGATCACAGATGTGCTGATATAAGAAAAAATTATACATCTGTTCCAAGTAATAAAAATAAGAGTTATGATGTTGAATGTATTAGTAATTTTAGAAGTGGTAGTAACATTGATAGAAATCCTGTTATTTTTAATTCTGGTATAAATTATGCTGACATTGAAAGTACTATAAACAAATTTAAAGCAGAACCACATGAAAATGTAACTGTGTGGGTAGATAATTTTGAAAATATTTCTGAATTGTTTGGTTTGTCGGAGTTACAAAAATTTGTTTTTGCTAAGCGTTCTCTTGGAGGAACGGCGGAATTGTTTGTTCGCACAGAACCAGATTTAAATTCGTGGTTAAAACTGAAACAAGCCTTGCTTGATGAATTTTCTTTTGAGATAAATTCAGCTAATTTGCATGAGATGTTAAGTAAAAGAAAAATGAAGGATTCTGAATCTGCTTTAGAATACTTTTTGAAAATGAAAGAAATTAGCAGTTCGGGTAAAATTGAAGATCCTGCTTTAATGCATTATGTAATTAAAGGTATTAATGATAGGCATGAAAACAAAACTGTTTTATATGGTTGTAAAAGTTTATCTGAATTTAAGGTTTATGAAATAATAAAGAGTGATTCTGTTAAAAGTAAAAATACCATTGTTTTTGATAAAACAAAACCAAAATATGATTCCAATTATAGATTTAATTCTTCGGATAGAATAAAACCAAAGCATGAGTATAATGAGCGATTTCATGGTAGAAACGAAAGCAAAATTAAATTTAGTAGTGGTGCTGAAAGAATGAAGTATAATGATTTTGGAAATCATAAAAATAAAGTCTGTTATAACTGTGGGGATTCAACTCATTTATCAAGATTTTGTGTTCACAAGGACAAGGGATTAAAATGTTTTGGGTGCGGAGAATTTGGTCATAAAGCTGCTGAGTGCCCAAAAGCAAATCCGAAACCAGAAGTTGCAAATTTAAATGTTAACTTCAAACAAAAACTTAACAATAAGGTAACGATTAATAATGTGAATGTTAACCCACTTATCGATACAGGAAGCCAAGCGACATTGCTTCGTAAATCAGTGTTTGATAAACTAAACATAGAAACATTGTCTCCATTGAACTCTACTTTAAGTGGATTTGGTAAATGCAAAGTAAATCCATTAGGTTATTTTAAAGGTAACATTCATATTGATGATTTCAAGTGTAATGCTGATGTATGTGTTGTTGAAAATGATGTTATGTCTTATGATGTTATTGTTGGACTTAATGTGCTAATGCAAGGTGAAACACTAATAAATGAAGACGGAATTACGATTAAAAATAAATTTCAGCGTATAGAAGAAAGCGATACATTATCCGTCCTATCAATTGATGTAAACTGTAACGAATTTGAATTGAACATTGAACCTGACGTTCCTAACATTGTTAAAGATGAAGTAGTACAATTAGTTTCAAATTATAAACCGCATAAAACTAAAACGACAAGTGTTGAACTAAATATTTTGGTAAAAAGTAATGAACCTATATTTCATCAACCCCGTAGATTACCGTTTTCAGAAAAAGAAATTGTCCGTGCTCAGGTAGATGAATGGTTAGAAAACGGAATTGTTGAACCTAGTTCTTCAGAGTACAGTATCCCAGTTGTAATTGTTAGAAAGAAAGATGGAACTCCCCGTGTTTGCATCGACTATAGAAGATTAAACAAAGTAATTGTGAAGGACAGATTTCCCCTTCCATTAATCGAAGATATTTTAGACAGATTACAAGGATCACGTGTGTTTAGTACTATCGATCTCAAAAATGCTTTCTTTCATGTTGATGTTAATAAAGATAGTAGAAAATTTACATCATTCGTCACAAGTGAAGGTCAATATCAATTTCTTAAGGTTCCGTTTGGACTTTGCAATTCCCCAGCTGTGTTTCAGAGATATATTAACACTATTTTTCGACCTTTGATCAATGATGGTGTTATGCTGCCCTATATGGATGACATCATAATTTTGTCTTCCTCATACGAAGAAGGAATCGAACGTGTCAAGCGAGTTCTAAGTATTGCCAGTGAATATGGATTAGAGATTAACTTTAAGAAATCACATTTTTTGAAGAAGCGAATTGAATTTTTAGGCCATGTCGTTGAAGAAGGTAAAATTTTCCCTTCTACCCTAAAAACAAAAGCTGTACTTAATTTTCCAGAGCCAACCAATTTAAAGCAAGTTCAAAGTTTTCTAGGACTTACAGGCTACTTTCGAAAATTCATTCCAAATTATTCTATTGTTGCTAGACCATTAAGTGATCTGTTGAAAAAAGACTGTAAATTTAAATTCGGCGAAAAGGAAATGAGCTCTTTTAATCAACTTAAATCATTGTTAGCTGAGAAACCTGTATTAAGAATATACAACCCAAATTATGAAACAGAACTGCATACTGATGCCAGTTTAGAAGGTTATGGTGCTATCCTAATGCAAAAATCTCCTAACGATCAATATTTTCACCCTACCTATTACATGAGTAAGAAAACTACAGATGCTGATAAAAAATACTGCAGTTATGAACTGGAAGCACTTGCCGTCATAACAGCCATTAAAAAATTTCGAGTATATTTATTAGGAATTCGATCCAAAATCATTACTGACTGTTCCGCGTTAGAGAAAACAATGCAGAAGAAAGATTTGTCAACTCGTGTAGCTCGTTGGGCCTTGCTCCTACAGGAATTTGATTACACTATTGAACATCGTTGAGGTACCCGTATGGCTCACGTTGATGCTTTAAGTAGATCTCCCATAAACGTATGTTGTATCTCATTCGATAACATCTTACCAAGGTTGAAGACTGCGCAAGATAATGACGATGCAATCAAAGCAATTAAAGAATTACTGAGAGTCGCTAACTATGAAGATTACTGTGATAGAAATGGAATACTATACAAATTTGTTGAGGGTAAAGAACTGGTAGTTGTGCCCGATATCATGTAGACGGAAATTATAAGGAATGCGCATGAGAGGGGCCATACTGGAATTAAATATACTGAGAAGTATATTCAAGATTATTTTTTCACTCCCAAACTGAGGCAGAAAGCTGAGAGTATTATATCCAATTGTGTGCATTGCATTCTGGTGAATCACAAAAGAGGAAAGAAGGAAGGATTGCTACATCCATTGCATAAAGAAGATACGCCATTACACACATATCACATTGATCATCTAGGACCGTTGCAAAGTACTCATAAAAATTATAAGCATGTTTTGGCAATCATTGACGCCTTTACTAAATTTGTGTGGATATATCCTACGAAAAGTACAACATCTGCAGAAGTGATATCAAAGTTAGAAATTCAGAAGTCTGCGTTTGGAAGTCCAGCTCAAATAATCTCAGATAGAGGAACAGCTTTTAGCTCTGACGAATTTGCCGAATATTGTGCGTAAGAAAAGATAAAACATCATTTAATTACTACTGGTTTGCCGAGAGCAAATGGGCAAGTCGAACGCATAAATCAGACGATCATATCTGTTCTCTCTAAGTTTTTACTAGAAGATCCTGCAAAGTGGTATAAGTTCACCAACGAACTGCAGCAAACATTAAATTCCACCTATCAACGAAGCATAGATACTACACCTTTTGAATTACTTTTTGGCACTAAGATGAATATTGGAGGACTTGACAAGCTTAAAGAAATGGTCGAGGCTGAATTTCAAGCCCATTTTGAAGTTCAAAGAGAAGAATTGAGAAAACATGCAAAGCAACAGATCTTCAAAATCCAGGACGAAAATCGGAAGACATATAACTTAAGAAGAAGAGAGCCGAAACAATCTTATAGAACAGGAGATCTTGTCGCCATAAAGCGAATCCAGTTTGGACCAGGCTTGAAGTTGAAACCAAAATATCTGGGACCCTACCGGATCTCCAAGGCCAAAGGCGGAAACACGTATGACGTCACCAAAGAAGGGAGTCATGAAGGACCTAATAGTACTACAACGTGTACAGAATTTCTGAAACCCTGGTGTTGCTGATCATTGCTGCCCACGAAGTCCAGCAGAATGATGACACCAAATTCCAAAACATTTGTTTTTGTCAATTTTCGATTTTTTCTGTTTCTTTGTTTTTTTTATTGTTTCAGTGTCGTCTGGAGGACCAGCCGAGACCAGGACGGCCGAGAATGTGGTGCCGTCATGACAGCGCGCCAAAACCAGCGCCTCTAGCGGCAAAAGTACTGTAGCTGCCAGTTCAGAGTAGGCCGCGGTGAAAGACGTTGGCAACGGAAGACGTTCGTTGCATAACTAAAAAGAAGACGTGTTTTGACGATGCCACTGTAGACGATAGCCGTAACGTTCTATAACTTGAAAGAAGACGAGGTGTCTTAATTAACTTTGTTTACTTCAGTGTTTGTATTGTTCCTGTTCCGTCCATCATCCATTAATCTTGTAACTAAATTCAGAATATAGTCATTTTATCATCAGTTGGCCGTCTCATCCTTTATGTGTTAAAACGCCCACTTTCATAATTACATTATAACAAGTAGAAATACTATAAATAATTACATGGACAAAATGAAAAGTTTTTCTCCAACACTATGGGTACTGGCGGTACTTATAAGTACCACCGAATAATTCCACCGTTAATCACATTGCATAATCTGTTATCTTATAATGATTGGGAAAATAATATTCTAAGACAATACAGAATGAAAAAATACAACAAAAAACAGATCAAAGCATCATTAACATCATTTTAAAGATACAATAAAAAAATACAACACTTAAATTTGGTTTGATATAATATATTTATAGCAAAGAAAAGATAAGAGCGGCAATCCGTACAAAATGGCAGTAAAAGAACACAATTTCCGTTCGAAAATAGCTTTCTTCCTCGCAAATTCATCAGCCTAGAACAACTACTGCCATCTATCATGAAAAAATAGAGTTAAAAGACTGTTTTTAAAACGTACCATCAGAATATAAGTAATGGTTGTGCTATAAAATTTTAAAATGATTGGTACTTATAAGTACCGTCAGTAGATAAAGGGTTAATACACAAATAACAGAAAATCGAATATTTATTTTGAACGCCTCTGATTGAAATCAAACTTGGGCATAGAACTACGATTGCAGTCACAAGATTACATTCTAAATTTTATTATTTGAGTCATTGTGTTTTCGAGTTATTGCTTTTTCTATGCACACAAAAATACAGACCGACAGATGGCCAACTCTTCGACTGATTTGGTTCAAAATTTAATAAGAATCTACAATTAATTGTAAACCAAATTTCATTTATCTCAGTAATTATGTTTTTGAATCACCAAGTTTACATGCATGTAAAAGTACAAACCGACAGACGATCAACGTCTTTCGGATTTGATTCAAAATTTTGTACAGAATTTTATTTATCTAGCTCTTTATTTTTTGTAGTTATTGTGTTCACTTATATTGGAACTGTCGTATAGACGGATTACTTCTAAATTGTTTTTGTTTAAAATCGATAGAGATCTACAAACTTGGAGTAGATACCGAATTTCATTTATGTAGTTCAAAGCATCTTTGAATTTTCGAGACCACATACAAACAGACATAATTTTAAAATTTTATATTTCGACTGAGGTACATCTGAAACGGGGCGATTCAGATAAATATAAAGTTGGAATTTTTTTGATGATTACATTAATTTCTCTTTCTGTACCTTATATACAAGAAAATGAAAATTCCAGAATGGAATATTAGAAGCAACATTAAAAATGATTCGAGTTTCCTTTGATCAATGAATAGTATTATTGTAAAATACTTTAAATTTTTTTAAAAAATTAATTAAAAATAGAAAATATATTTGGTAAATAATTGGTACAATTGAATATGTACAAGATGTGGCAGAAAAACCCAGACAAACAAATTTTAATATAACTTGATTAAAAATAAATAAGTGAACAAAATATAACAAATAATAATAAGAGTAGACATTTACTGATAAATAAATTTAATTGGTTTCAAAGTGACCGCCTTTTGCAGTGATGCAGAGGCGCACACACTTATTTAAATTTTCAGCAACAGGCCGCAAGTCTTCTTCCTTTAATCTATTCCATTCTTAGTGAGTCCAAACTTTTATGTCGTTTATTGCAAGCCCTAGTCTCTAAAATGGACCATACACTTTAATCATCTGATTGAGATTTGGCGAGTATTGTGCCCATTCTCCAGATAATATCACGTCCAGAAAATGTTCCTTCCACCACTCTTCTGTCTTTTTAACCTTGTGATCTGATGCAGAGTCTTGTTGAAACTCACTTTACATTGCCTAAGTGAGTTTTGGCCCAAGGAAATATAACAGCTTCTAGAATGTCCCACTGGTACACTTTTTGAATTATTTTAGCTCCCTCATCTACAAAACCAAGAGATGTTTTGCAGCTTTCGCAAATTCCGCCTCAGACCATAACCGACTTTGTATTTTTGCAATGTTCACCAATTGTTGAAATGCTTGATGCGTCTACAAACCAGATCCTATAGTTTTAGGAGTTACGAATTTTTGGAAGGTAAAGAGCTTCTCATTACTGTAAAGGAATCTCTGTCATTGCTGACATGCGGTCCGTTTAAACATTTTCGGCGTCTTTGGAGCCACACGAGTTTGCTTTCTTCAGTGAGAAGCTGTACTGTCTGCACCTTATAAGACTTCAGTCCAAGCTCTGATTTTGCCATTCGTTCCAGTTCACGAGCGATCTTTCTCATGAAAACCTTCGAATTTCATTGAATTCGATTTTTGATAATTTTACGGCTACTGAAAGTATTCACCATGCGTTTTAAATTACTTCCTGGACTTTGACCATCATTGCCAAGCTCTTTGAAACGATAGATTGCATCAGACACTGTTTGTCGAGGCACATTAAGCAAACGAACGACTTCCTACTGTTCGTTTTCCAACTTTAAAATAGCATATCTTTTGCTTGGCATTGTAAAAAGGCCAAAAATCAGCACATAAACTAAAAAATATATTATAAAATATGTTATAATTGAAGTGGTAGACAAAAAAAAATGAACAAAAATTTAAAAAGAAATTAATTAACTTCTGTTCTATTATGTAATAACTTTGTCCGATTTTTTTTTTTTTTTGCAGCACCTTGTATATATATTAAGCTGATATAATAATAATTTTAGTGCTATTATTTTTTAAAAGTTATCGCGGAAAACGTTAAAATTTTGTTTAAATTTTAATTACAATTCTAATATAAAATTTTAAAAAAATAGCTCTAAGGTGCTCATTTTTACCTTCTGAAGTATATATACTCCAATTTTGGCTAACTTTTGACCAAACGGTCTTGCTTGTTGATTACCAACACGCACACACACATATATACATTCCTCCTTAATTATTAACAGAAATAGAGATTGTTAACAGTAATAACATTACGAAAACTATCCATTACTTTAAATAAACATGACAGTTGCACATACATTATTTCATTAGCCAAATTCTAGTAGGTTTGATTCTCTCCCCCCCCCTTTACTTTAGTAGCATAAGGAAAATTTCACAACTTAAAATAGATAAACGGAGTGAGAAATAAAGTTCAAAATTTGCAGATCATTGTTGGAATGTCAAAAATTTAAAATACCATTGAAATATTCTAATGATAATTAAATTTTCCTGTACGTCGAATGCTGAGGGGAGCAAATCATCAAAGAACGATACAAAATTATTCTATTCTTCACTCTTTAAAACGATATAATACAAATCAAATGAGCTGTCTTTAATGACTAGTTTGTTCTCCCAGATCACTGACTTTTTAGGCTATAAATACTTTGCAATGGGAAAAATAATTCAAGACATAATTATTCACCTAATACGAGGGCTTGTTTAGGCCGCAGTGGGCTGGTGGTAAGGTCCCTGCTTTGAACCCGGAGGTTTTCAGGTGCGAGAACCGATTCTACCGAAGAATCGCCTGTAAGTGGATCTGGGGTATGTTAAATCCGTCGGGGCCAAACGTCTCCCTGCTGGTATGGTGCGGAAATTTGGAGAGGAGTTGCAGCTCAGGTGTAATCCTCGTCATCTGACCGCAGTTCAAAATTATGAGGTCCGTCCTAAAATAGCCCTAATGTTACTTTAAAACGGGACATTGATATAACTAAACCAAACGAGGGCTACATTAATTCAGCCCAATCGTCATGAAAAGTACTAAAATGTGGGAAAATTGACTGTAGTAGTTTCACTTGTTTAATTGCATAGTTTGAGCCATCAAAAATAGACCACTGTGTTTGCTCCTGGATATCGAAACAGGTAAAAAGATGTTAAAACATTGCGTCTTCACATTTAAATAAGTTCGTTAATTTGAGAGGAAAAATTTGAAGTTACAGGCAATAAAAAGACGAGTACAATCAGCTATTGAATGTTAAGACAATTTAAAAAAAGCAGGAAGATTTTTTTAAAAGCTTAAATTTGAGAAAAATATTTTTAACTTAACTTTTTTTAAAAATTTGAACGAAAAGTTTCTAGTTTTCCTTATGAACGTGTTACATTAAAGGAAACCTCTTGTTAAAACGTTAAAATTTCAGATCGATATCAGCATCATGTCTGATCCAATTAACTTTATCAAAAGGAAAATCTTTGAAAAGTCCCTATATCCTTCTATCTGTATAAGAGCACACAAAAAAATTTTGTCCTAAAAGTATTATTCTATGATTTCAAATGGCAATACAACGGTCAATTTTCAAAAAAAGTGTGAAAAATTACTTTGCAATATTGGATTTTTATAAAATTTCTTTGTAATATTAGTTTTAAAAAAATTACTTTGTAATATTAGTTTTTTTAAAATTACTTTGAAATATTAGTTATTTTAAAAAAATTATTTTATATCAATTTTTTTAAAATTACTTTGCAATAGTAGTTTTTAAAATTACTTTGTAATATTAGTTTTTAAAAATTACTTTGTAATATTAGTTTTTTAAAAGTAATTTGTAATATTATTTTTTAAATTACTTTGTAATATTAGTTTTTTAAAAATTAATTTATAATATTATTTTTTAAATTTATTTTGTAATATTAGTTTTTAAAAAATTACTTTGTAATATTAGTTTTCGAAAAACGTTAAATTACAGTGCTTGCTTGTGAAAATGCGTCCGGGGTTGATATTTAAGACAAAATCTTAACTTCAAATTTAATTTCCATCCATTTTTTTCTGAAAATTGACCATTATAATATATTTGAAAATGCAGAGCAACATATTTAGAGCAAAAAAAAAAAAAAAAAATCATTTTCATTCCACAAATTCGGACAGATTGAAAGGTATGCATAGACAATTTCCCATAAAGTTAAATTTTTCTCGAACAAATGCAGATATCGATATTAAATTTTTACTAGGTGTTTCTTTTGAGTACTATATAATAAGTGGATTTGAGAAAATTTCACTAAAATTGAATCAAATACATGCTTCGGAATTTGCATTTTTTAAAATTTACTACTGTTTTATTTAAACTATTTTTAAGTTCGTTGGTTTATTGTATTTAATTTTTTTTAATACATATAATTTTTTTAATCAAATGTATCCTCTCAGATTTACAGCGTCCTTTTAAACGCGAAAAACCGATGTTGTAAATTTCCCACAATTCTGTTCTTCTCCGGTTCGATATCCGGGAGCAAATATAGTGGTCTGTTTATGATAGCCAATCTAAAAACATAAATCGATAAAATTGGTGCTGTGTTTTTTCCCGTATCAAAGTACAATTCAACTGGATTACATGATAATGTTTTAGAATAGATTCGTCAATTTGTATTTTATTTTTTAATTTTATTTTACTTTTAATTATATAAAAACAATAATCAGTTTCCGAATGTAAATTAAATGTAACAACATTGCAAAACTCTTGAATATAAATCCAATAACTAAGACAAACAACTATGAAAAACATCGTTGTAAAATATACTTAAAATATTTTTTTAATTTATTAAAATTAGAAAAAAATTCTATAGAAGATTATCATTATTATTATTTTAAATTTTAAAGTAGTGTGAAAATGGGTTTTGTGTTATAATATGAAATGCCACCAAATTGAGGGAATACGTTAAAATTTAGATTGGTTTTTAAATTAATTTCTAATTAAAAAGATTAATAGCCTTTCTCAGAGAGTATTTATTATCAAAGAATTATTTATGTGCCAGAAATTATTAATAGAGCATTGTAGAGTAATTTGCTCTCATTTTAGAGTAATTACAAATATTATGCCATTATTCTATAAACAGTTAAAAAATCTTTTTTACGCCTTATTCCTTTCTGCTATACGAAGTTCACAAAGAATAAATATTGTAATCGTCAAAAATCTCGAATTCCGAGATATTTGACGAATCTCCACGTTTTACACTTCCTTGAGTTCGGAAAACATATTTTTGGAATTATTTCTGTCTGTGAATATGATAAATCAAACCCGAATCTAGTTTCGACAATGAAATTCATTACAAAATTTTAAAATTACGAATAGATGTAAAATCTTAATGAAAATTTAACAATAGGAAGTCTGTATATCAGTGTGTTCTACAAGACAATAACTGAAAACACAGCGAAATATGTAAGTTAAAGGCAACATACCATTTTTTATCATCTAAATTTCATATCTGCGTTGAATTTCAGATTAAATCCTACGACGGTTGAACCCTGTGTGCGTGTTTGAAAGCAACAACTGAAATATACTACATGCTAGAAGAATAAATCTATATCAAATGTTCTGTGTCATTCAATCTTTATCAGTAAATGTGTATCAAATTTACTGCATCCTTAATTTTATAAATCTGTACCAACAATTTTTTTTATCAAATATAATTCGGTATTAAATTTTGGACCCAATCTTTCAAAGGGAAAATACATTTTTCAAAACTGTGTGTTTTGCTCTTTTCACTATGCTACGAAGTGGCATATTACATGAAAAAACAGAGGAGACAGCACTCCTCTGTTGTGAAAACTATGTTCGGATATATTTTTACTTTGACTTTGGCATAATAGTAAACTTTACTTTACGGACAGAATAGATGTTGTACAGTTGACACTTTGCCAATGCATAAGCATGGTAAATTTTTCCGCCATTAAACGATAAGAGTACCTTTTTCAGGAAAACTAATATATCTTTCCTCCAATCACATGACTAAGAGTCACACTGTCCTGTATTTTAATATCACCCCTTTTGTGATGGATCAGTTTATTGTGATTATATGTAATTGTGATTTATTGTAATTAACCAAAGAGCCACAGAAAAGAATAAGAGATGTTGTATTAGAATGATTTAAAAAGGGCTGGAACTGTTTTTCTTTTCCTTTATACAAATATTTGTATAATGTTAACATCCGTAACTCATAAATCATTCGTATTACTTATTTTATAATGGCAACAGTAAAATGTAAACAAATTGCTATATGAACTGTTTCAGATTGATTAATTAAATATTTTTACAACCGTATTTAATTAATAAAGCTACAAAATATTATTAGATATATTCTGGAGAGGTGTCCACAAAAGATCCATTAAATCAACGGAAAGATGCAACAGAAATCAAGAAGTAGGCACAAACAGAAAATTTTGATCGTTGCCTGATAGAGAATTGCTATGATATAATGTGCAAATTGAGGACTGTATCTTCAAAAAGTATTAATCCCACAAAAAGGGTTTTTTTGTATTATTTTAAAATAAAAAAATATTTTTTTAATTATATCAATTTTATTTTCGCACAATTTTTCTCCTTAATTGTAATAGATTTTAAAAAAAATTAATTTAATATAGAGTCTGTTACAGTATTTTTAATGTGATGAAATTCAAACTCATCCATCAGAACATTCAATCGCGTATTTTTTTCCATATTAAAATTAAAATAAAAAAGTAGGATAAAGGTTTGGACAGGAAAGATAGGATAAAATTAAAATAAAAGCGAAATAGAATTTTCACTTCCGCTTTTATTTCGTGATATTCACTGTAGTAATTTGCCTGAAAAAAAATACAAACAACAACAACAAAAAAAACAACAACACCCATGAATTTTATTGAATCTGCCATAAAGGACAGATTCAGTTACATTCGCGTTAGGTATTAACAACAGATTTAAGTTTTAAAAAAACAAAAAACATTACTTATTAATGATTTAATTGCCTAAAAGTCATAATACAGGTCTAATAAGCTGGTTGCCAAAGACAGCTAATCTGTTATAGTTTAGTTTCATTAACATCCTTGAAGAACCATGAAGGTAATTTTAGTGCAAATATATTAATTTTGAACTGTGGCGAAATAAGACGAATGGCCTCTGAGCCAGTGACATGCTCTCTAAATTTTCGCATCACACCAGCGGCAGGAAATTTGATTCACCATAGATTTAACATAAACTTGATTAAAAGATTCCCAGAAAAACCCATGACCTTCTAGTTCCAATTCTGCAATCAAGTCAACGAAATCAAATGCCTACTGTAGCAGGATGCTTTAAATTTCTCCTATTTTGTAGCCTAAAGGTTAATGATGCTTTGATCTGTGATTTGTATCAAGATATTGTTCAATAAAATATCCGCCAGGAAAACAATTTCTTTTTTAAAGACCACTTTATTGAATGTTTATCCTGGAAAATAATTAATCAGCACTACAAATATTATTCTTGCGGGAAATTGGTGTCGATGAAGAAAGGTGTGCGAGGATTTGAGAAAGGATTTTATTGGAACGTTTATTATGCAACAGGAAGGCATACACCACTAGATATGCTACTGATTCTAAGATATGGAAATTCTTTGAAGATGCGATAGATGGCTTTGATTTTATATAAAGAGGAGTGCGATGAAGGATGAGATATTAATGTTATACGAGGATAAGTCAAAAATAATTTATACTTTTGACATAACTATCCTGACATTTTGCTCTGATTTCTGTCTTCTCTTACTTTATTGTTATTATGCAGTGATAATGCATTGATTGATCCTAATTCTGCCATTTTCCTTCCTTCTCTTGCAGATAGATCATGGTCACTCGACGAACAACGAGCAATGATCCGATTCCTCTAATCGGTGGATGTCAAAGATTCAGAAATCCATCGTATACTTTTATTAATATACAGGGAGCTCTCACTATGACATAGAACTGTGTTTTTGTGATCTAGAAATCTAAATGTAACGAAACAAATATGAAGCTTGCAGAAGACGTAGGATGCCCATCAACTTCTACTATATATGACAACATACAGCTAGCTCGAGAGATAATTCTTACTCTTGTAACTCGTCCTCCACAATGCTTGATCCACAACAACAAAGTTCTATGTGATAGTTGACTCTCTTCTTATTGTTGAAATTTGAATCTAAAATCTTTGACATCCTCCGATTAGAAGAATCGGATCACTGCTCGTTGTTTCTCTTTAGTACAAATTTATAATGGGATGGCCATTAGAAGGAAGGTGGTATTAGGTTCAATTAGTACATTATCACAGCACTGTAACAATAAAGTAAGAGAAGTCGGAAGTCAGTGTATACTATGTAGGAAGAGTTTTGTTAAAAGTGTAGGTAATTTTTTGACTTATCTTCGCATTTACCAAAACCGCAAACCGCGAGTGAAATTAGGAGGCGTAGTAGTTGCGATTAATCCTCTGTATTGAACTAATCATATTACTAATTAATAGGCAAGTTTTGTATAAAAACAAAACAATAGGGCTCAAAATGTTTAGTTGATAAAAAGTATCGAAAGAAAATGTATCTAAATGGACGAAGGTAAAGATATAACAAAGAAAACCTGTAATGCATTCAATTTAGTTATTGCATATTATCTCTCTGCGTGGTAAAATTTTTCAAAAATTATAGTTTCGGATTCCTGACGCGAAGTTTCAGATATGAAATGAATGAATATGAATTGCCTGTTTTTAGATATGAAATTCTCCGAAAGTTTTAAGATGTTTAGATTTCATCAAAATAAGGGTAAATAAAAAGAAAGAAATATTTTTTTATTGTTAAATAAACCAATTTTGAATTAAGTTTCACAATTACACAGGTTTTTAATTAAAACAAAATAGTGCGATAAAAAATAGAATGTAAATCAACATCAAAATAGAATAGCTAACCCCCGCCCCCTCAAAAAAAAAAAGATTTCAGAAAAAACGATTTTCTTTTCATTTCATTGTAAAGTAAAGTCTTCGAGAACTTAGAAATGAGGGATTCTGAAGCCAGTAATAAAAGCAATCGAAGTGCATTAGTTTTTAAGTGCAATGGGGGAAAATAAATTTCCTGCTTCATGAAGAAGTTATGCTTGGTAAACGAATTTTGGGGATCGAATTTGGGGATTTGGGGGTATTCAGTTCTCGCGCCAGACGATTAAAAGTTAGGTATACTAGTAGAGCCACTATGAACATTCAAATCACATTTGCTTTAAATGCTCACTGTAAACTTCATTAATGTTAGTTATTTTGCGTTGAAATCTGAATTTGAGTTAAAGAATCCCTTTAAGAAGATGAAGAAGGCAATATCAGTGGCTTATTGGGTTAGAAGGAAAGCCTTGTAATAGGACTAAGAGGCAAATGATTTCCGACTAGGCAATTAACTAGGGCCGTTTGCTTGATAGGGAAATAAACGCTGATAGATTTTTTTAAAAAGTTGTTAGATTAGTTACGAAATAAATTTGTAAAAAAAGGCATATACAGAAATTTATGAATTGTAAAATACAGGAATAGTACAGAATTTTGTCAAGTGCTCTTAATCAGGTTCATATCTACTCGTATTACATTACAATCTATTAGTCATTGTATTATTTATACACCAAGTATCTGATTAAATAGTATTGGGTACAAAATGTGAATGCCACGAAGTTATGAGTCATAATAAGTATATAAAAAATTTTCCACAAAGTTGATAAAATAAAAATAAAAATTAACCTAAAAAATAAATTATTCCTCTCGGCAAACTAGAAATCAAAGATAGATTTTTTATCATCTGAATTATTGTTTTAAATCCCTTTCGGTCCTTAGAAAGAAGCAATTAAGTTGATGAAACCACTACGGATAACAATTTTATTTCTGTCGCATAATTCAGTATTTATTACAAAATAAATGGTATTATGGTAACAAATATTATAAAAATAATATACAAACCGACTTGTTTATATTATCTCAAAACTTTCAATTTTTAATCAAATGCGAAAAGAGTGTATCAGTTGGCAAAAACTGGAAGTTTATTGTCTGGATTTTTAGCATATTTGAAGAAATTAATTGTCGTTTACAATTTTTCTTCTTTCAATTAAATGCTGAAAATAACATTTCAGGATACAAGTAAAGAATTTATCGTTTGATTTTTTCAATTGTATTTGCATATTTGGAAAGAAATTGCGTCTGCTTTTCTGATCTAAGTCTCGTTTTTTTTATTTAATTATTTCTATTAACTTATTCTATTATTTGTATACGCACACATACTGACATTTGTATACATATACTGAATGTTCATTAAATAACGAATGAAATAAACTTATTAATTTCATCTGTTCTGTAGGTTAATTTATCATTTTATACTACACATCTAAACATTATGTCTTCTTCTTTAGAATTACGCTACTCACGATACGTAATTTTTATAAAATATTTAACACATTGATTTAATTTCTGCAACATTTTCTTTTAATGATATGCTCAACACAGATGCAAAGAAAGAAATATTTGAATTTTTATTAAATAATCGTAGACTGTAAAAAAAAGTTATTTGTTTCCGCGAGGAAAAAATGTTTTTATTCTAATATATTTTTATCATTAATTTATAGAAAAATTCGTTAATTCATAAAATAATGAATGTAATTATTAATCTCTACATACTCCAACTGACTCGATTCGCTTTTTAACGAAATGAATAGATTTTCCATGAAGTCTTTGAATTATATACTTGAATAGCATCATAATGTGTACAGAAGATGTATATTTAAAGATCAAAAAAGTTTTTGCATTAAAATAGTGTTACGAATTTAAGAAGCTCCGATTCAAATAATTATAAATCTTTAAAAAAAATCTTACCTTTCTTCTTGAAAGGTGACTCATTGTTCCACAAGTGGACGCTCTCTTCACAACTGGCCAACTCATTTAGTTCCTGATTATTATCAATCACAGAGTTACCTTTATCGATATCGTACAGAAAAATTGTTCGCAAATCGAATTCGATGAGCCATTTGAAGTCATTCTGCAGTTCTTCGTCGAGCTGAGATATCATGCTCAGGCTCTCGGGGGTGACGCAGTTCTCAGACGGCTGAGACAAGTACGAAGACGAATCCACCTTCGCACCACCAGCATTTCGTATGGTGGTGTCTTGCAGGTGCTCTCGCAACTTAATTACTGTGGGCTTGCGTCGGCGTTCCATTCTGGCCCCTATCAAATGTTGCATCTTTAATTTTGAGTAGTGCGCTGAAATCTTTTCTAAAGAATATTGCAATTTAAAAAAAATGGAGCGAAAAATCTCAGTGGGTGATTGGTCAGGGAATTTAATCAATTCAATGCTCGTAACCAAAATTAATCATTACCCAGCTGTCGATTCAATGCAGTTTTTAATAATAATGTAATTAATCCGATGTGGAGAATTCAACAAATCTCTATTATTGTTTCTATTCTCTACCAATAAAACACACACACACACACACACACACAAAAAAAAAAACGAATGTATGTGTTGGCGTTGTATGGGGAAGATAAGAACTATGAAATTTAGTATGGATATACTTCGAAGCATATGGATTTGATTCTCATATTCACTTTAAAAAAACTGATTAAAATCTTAATTAATTAAATACTAAGCAATTTTTAATTTCTTTGTGATGACTTTTGAAACTATTTTTACATGTGACATCTTTTTAAAATTAAAATAATAATAATAAAAGATTCTTTTAATAATATCAATTTAGTTATCTAGCAGTTTTTTTCCTTCCTAATTTTAGAAAATTTATAAAAATATTTTTTAATATGATTTGCAGTAATATTGCTCATTGCTTTAATGAAAGTAAGCCGATATCCTTAACTCGATTACCGGTCATTATAAATTCTCTTTAAACATTTAAATCGCATGCTTTTTCCCCCTTCTGTTAAAAAGTAATGTTAATATTATACGCAATTAATTGATTTATCTGAGTTAAAAACAGATTAGCGTTTGGTGTTTTGTCTCTCATTTTAAAAAAGAATTAAAAAGAAAAAGAAAATTCGTAACACATTTTCCTTTGTTGTCACAAAATTCAGTTAATTTTCATTGTTTCATTAGTTTGTTTTAATCTAGTGCCTTTATTCCCCCCCCCGCAATATTTGAAATTAAAGAAGGAAATTTTGTTCATACTTAAAAAGGAATGGTATCTTTTTACGCGTCAGAACTAATTATAAGTGCTAAATATTTTTCCTTCATTAATTACATTCATTTATACGGATTAGCGCTAATTCAGTTCAAAAAATTTTTTCGATGATATTGTAACTTTTAAATTGAAACATGACATCATGATAACGTTTTAGGTTTGGATAACTCGCCTACCTCTATTCAATTATTTGAATCAGCAGGAGTGGTCTTTCAAAAACTTTCTCGCATTCTCTTTAATAAGCTTGTCACGTCAGACAACACCTTATATGCAATTGGCGTAAAATATGTAAAAAATTATATCTTTTGACATGAATTTAGCATTGTTACTGGATCTACTATATAATCCTTGGCGAGTTATTTGGCGATTAATCCCTGGCATGCATTAATAGTATCCAAATATCGAATTTGTGTTTAAGATGCATTTTGCTCAACAATTTAAGACAAAAAATTGACACAAAACTGCATTTGCAGTCCCAAAATCTCATATAAAATTTGATATGTTTAAGTAATTGGGTTTTGAATTATCATATTTACTTCTTTCTGAAAGTCGCTTCCCTTTTGGATTCGGCTCAAAATTTGACAGGTATCTAGACTATAGATGTTAAATCTGCGTATTGAATTTTAATTGTCTTACTCTCTTCTTTTTGTAATTATCTTGTTAACATATATTCGAACAGCCGTGCAGACAGACTTCTTCCGAATAGATTTTACTCAAAATCTGAAAAAAGTCTACAAATTTGTTGTAAAGACCATATACCAAATTTCGATCGCCTAGCTCAAAGCGTTTTTGAGTTATCCTTGTCACAGTCAGACAGACAGAAGGGCATTTTCCGAAAATGTGTTTTTCGAACTCAGGGAAGTCTAAAGCGTGGAGATTCATCAAAATCTCGAGTTTTTTTTGACGATTATCATATTTTCTATATACTACGTATACGAGAAAGTAAAATTTTTTCTTTATTATACAGCAGAGATAACTTGCACGCGAAAAATGTATTTGGTATCATCGCAACACAAATGAGTATAAATCCAATAACTAAAACATTGAGTACAATTGTTGTAAAATATGCTTTAAAGTAATTTTTAACAAATATTAAAATTATAAAAAAGATTTTATGAAATAATTACATACATATAATTGAAAATCTGATTTGAATTTTATAGTCGAGTAAGAAGGATTTTTGCACATTAATAAAATCCAAAAGTATTGTTATAATTTTACAAACAAAATGTTATAATAAAACAAAATGTTATAATAAAACAAAATGTTATAATTTTGTTTTATTTGCTTCTAAAAATAGAATTAAAAATTTGAAAAACTTTTTCCTAATTAGTTCTTATAACTACATGCCAAATTTGATAGCTCTAGATCCAATGATATTTCCCATAGAAAGTTTGGAATAATTTTTTTTTCAATCATGTAAATCCCAAGGCGGAATTTTTTGCAGATCTATGAAAATTATGATATTAATAATAATTTATGTGAAACGTCAAAACGTATTACGTGAATGTAGATAATTTTTATTGTTTTGAATTCGCGTCATTAAAAATTACAGTGCATTTAAGACTTTTTGGTTCTTATTCTTTCGAAATTTTAAAATTCCCTATTCATTGAGATATGCCGATTTCTCTCTCACACTCTCTCTCTCTCTCTCTCTCACTCACTCTCTCTCTCTCTCTCTCTCTTTTTACTGAAAAGGAAATTTTATTCGATTTTTTTTTTATCTTCTGTCTTTTCTTTTGTACTCGATTACCTCACAAGCTTTACGTTGATCGATTAGGTTCAATGTTAGCGTGTTTCATACAAATATGCATATCTTCTATCATATCACCATGTATCAAAGATAGATCAGATACTAAATTTCCTTTATCTAGCTTGATACAATATTGAGTTATTTTTCATAAACATATTTGAAGCGACAGAAAGGTAGACAACCAGTGAGCGGATTTGACCTCACATTAAATTTATAGTACAGTCTTGTCTCCATTCAGCGAAATTGCATTTAAGGCAGTTTTTTATTTACAAAAATTTTCTACAGAGCCTTGATTTTGAGTGACATTTGCATATTATTTATTCTTCATACTACGAAAATAATTTCTATATTACTAAAGCTTCAAAATTTTTCACAAAAATGAAATTTTCTACAAAATCTTAATTTTGAACGACATTTACAAATTATTTATTCATCATATAACGAAAAATAATTTCTATATCATTAAGATTCCATGATTACATTTTTTCACATTTTCTATAAAACATTGATTTTTAACGACATTTACAAATAATTTATTCTATATTAAGAAAGATAATTGCTATGAAACTAAATTTTTACGAGCGATTGATTTTTTGTAACGTTTTACAGCTTTTGAATTGTCGAAGTTCAAACAAATGAACCAAATAGGCTGCTGTAAAAATTGTACCATCTGAATGGCAATATGGGAGCAGCTGATGAAAGTAAAAGTATTTAATTTTCACTACATTGATGAAAACCTTATGACTGCTAAATAACCAAGAAGGTCAATATATTGTAAAGCATTACGGAATGTATGATGTTACGTTCTGTAAAGGTACAGATGATGATGAAGACATCTCCAAAAAAAGAAACTTCTTTAGAAGTAATTTTAACAACATTTGATACAATAGGAAAGAGATTATATTTTAAAGAAAATGTTACGGGTAATGAATTTCATTCAATTCCTACTATTAGCTCACACTCTCTCTATCTTGTTCAAATTTTCAATCGTTAATAAAATACCTTTTGTTCATCCACTCAAGTTTAAATATATATATATTTTTAACTTGTATTGATGACATTTAATGTTAAGACAGTTTTTTTCAAATATTAATTAATTAATTAAATTTTTTCGGTAATTTTTAATTAGTTGCAAAAATTTCCAAATCAGTCGCCATGTCGCCAAATGGTCGCCAAGTTCTATTTTGACACTTAATATTGTAATTCTGTCATATGTATATAAATATTTATATTAATTGTAATTATTTAATAAAAAGTAACTAAAATAAATTTTTTGTTGACCTAAATAGGAATTGATTTAAAATTTTTTTATATATATATTATTTGTTTTTTACTAAAGTATCTTTTAAAAAAACTACATTTTAAAGGACCAACCTATAAAACCCATAAAAAAATAGAGTTTTTTGCTTTTATTTTTAAAGTTTCGAATATGTATTAAAACGAATGAAGTCTTTATTTTTTTCTCCAGTTATACAGTAATTTACAAATTTCTATTCAATGAATTTTCTTTACAAAGAAATTTTTTAAATGGAAAGATGAGACTCCGGTGTAAGGAGATTTGGCTGTTTGCTTACAATTCCGATGGTAAAACCATGCACTTAATTCATTATGTTTCTAAATTATCATGTTCACATGCACACAGAAGGAGAGACAGACAGACTGCCCGTTTCACTCTAAAATTTGATACAAATCTACCTATTGCTGCAATGATATGTGCAATAATTTCCTTTTGGGACTTTCTATAAAAGAACCCACACACACACACAAAAATATTATTTCCACTTTCTCGTGCACATAGTACACAAAAAAATATTGTAATCGTCAAAAAAATTCGAACTCGTGATTTTGACGAATCTCCACATTTTAGACAACCCTGAGTTCGAAAAACACAATTTTGGAAAAATGTCTGTCTGTGTGTCTGTGACAAAGTTAACTCAAAAACTCTTTGATCCAAATGGATGAAATTTGGCACACAGTCTTTATACCAAATTTGTAGATTTCTATCAAAATTATGAGCCAAATCCAACGAAGGATTGACCGTCTGTCGGTTTGTACTTTCAGAAACATGTAGAAGCGATAATTCAAAGATGCAGTGACTTAAATATATCACATTTGGTATGTGGTTTTGTGACTACAATTGTATGTCTGCGTCAAATCTTTGCTTCAATCGTCTGCGATAAACGCATCTAAAATTAAAATTATATTTTTGGATACTATTTACCGAATGCAAGTGATTAATCATCAAATAACTCCCCTGGGATGACACTATAGATTCTGTAAAAATGCTAAATTTACGTCGAAAGTTAGTATTTCGTAACTACTATCTATGCAGCACATTCTTTAGGATAACACCTTTTTTAGAGTGTATGCGAGAAAGTTATGGGGGGACAACTCCCTCTGGTTAGTATGATACATTTTAAGAACTAGAACAAAACTTCACCAGCTATAAAATTAAAGTTAATTCAAAATTGCTGATCTATATTTTAAGTTAGAATAAAGTTGACTGATTTTTGGGAGAGCATTATGTTACAAAAGCTAAATTTTAAAGGCTTAAAATTTCTGGAAGTTGACGATTTGCACTTAGCCATTTATCTAATTCTTTAGCATCCGTAGAAATTTATGCGCGTATCGAAATTTAAACAGTTTTTATCTTAAAAAATAGCTAATAAGGAAATTTCTTTACATTTTGAGGACTGGTTTTTTTAAATTTTATTTATTAGTAACACCAACAAAAAATATACAAAATTATTAGAAAGGTTATTTGTTGATGGCCATAAAAAAACTAAGAATAATTGAGAAAATTCTAATCTTAATAATATGAAGAACTTACTTTTTATTGCTTCTTATTCTAAAAATATGCTTGCAGTAGTACTCTTAAAATACATGATATCATGATATGTTTATTCTTTCATAATTTGAAATATGATTACATTTAGCACGCGATTGCTTTCTCGAAATAAATGTTATCACGTGATTGAAAATGTATAAACTTTATAATTCGATTCAATTTTTACAAATTATGGTTTGATTTTTTGGAAACCAAATAAGATAAAAAAAAGTCTCTTGGCAACATGAACAATTTTTTTAATACTTCTAAACAAAAGATACCAAAAGATTTAAAGATGTAAGGATTGCGACATAATTAAACTTGTTAAATTTGGATCAAAAGGTCTTTTGGGAACTTTACATATCGATTACATTTGATTTCTATACTTTCTTAATTTGAACAAAAGCGCTCTTTTCTTCAAGATTAAAATGAAGCTAACTCTAAATTTAGTTTGAAAGAATAAATATGGCAGCAGATCTGCTTGCATCAACGAGGGCACCTGCCCTTTCGAACTTCTTGAAAAGTTTTGCTGTGGTAAATGTCCACGTCAAATAATGTTAAAGTAAAATAATAATAATATTTTAAACAAAGTAATGCAAAATGAAAAAAAAAAAAAAAACATAAGCGTAGGCACTGCCCTTAGTTTGCTTCAATTGTTTCATTTTTTTTGAAATTTTTTTGTTCTTATGTACATTAAAGGAGGTTGCGTTATTATGTCTTTGGATATTCTGGCAGAGGAAATTTCTGTTTACATTAAGCGGTGTTGTTTTAATTTTTTCTAGATAACTTTGATAGTATCGTTGAAATTTTAGTCCCAAAATGTTCAGAAAAAATAAGACTGTAACACATATTTTTTTCAAAAAAAAAATTTAAATTTAAATATAAATTATTCAACGTTTTCATCATTTTAATGGATAGTTATTTTTGCGTTTCTTTAATTATTTTGCTTATGATTCGAGAAGAGTAAATGTATTCCAAATTTTTTTTATCTGACTCTATGAGTTATAAAACAAAAATCTTGAGGAAAAAAAATTTTTTTGGTGATTACAATACTTTTCTTCTGTAGATTTCACATTAGAGGAAGCAAAAATTTATGTCTGAGAATGTTAAATAAAACACGAAATT
>JAPMOR010062530.1:1370448-1388059 GCA_026543865.1 Argiope aurantia | reverse complement strand
TTATTTTAATTGTCTTACTCATACTCTATTCATTGTATATATGAACTTTTCTTCCAATGACATCATATAAGTATTAAAAATGTAATTGTGAGGCTTATATATCTTCTACACCTCTTTGTAAACTCACATTTTTATTCGTCTTGTAAATTACGATGGTACTAAACAGAATTCTTCTTCTTTAATTTCAACAATGCAAAAAAACTCGTGCTATCAAACATTTGATGAAACAATGAAAATGGTTTGAATTTCAGGAAAACTATGCTATCTATATTTGGAAATTCTGCAAAAAAATATTTTAAATATAATGCCAAAATCCAAGCCAAATTCTCACGTCTATTAAATTGGGTACCATTAAAGAGACAATTTTTGAAAATTTGAAGAGGTGTAAAATTAATTTTTGTGCAAGAATTTTTTTGTAAGTTATCTTGGGAAAAATACCAAAATTTAGCTTAAATTTTAATTAATCAAAGTTTACAAAAATTCTTTCCAAGGTGCACATTGCCGTCCCCCAATGTGCCACATTTGGTAGCTGTAGATCAAAGAGTCTAGCCAACGCACACATACACAATCATTTTTATTAATATTATTAGGTCTTATACCTGTTTTATTTATTGCGCATTTGGATTATTCTAATGATCTCAAATGCCGTGATAATATAGCATCATTAAGAGCATAAGTGTGGAGGTAATTTATTTTCTAATAACTTATTGTTTTTCACAGTAATGCAACTACACTTTACGTTTTATCTCGTAAATTCCGCAGATGAAGAGCAGAAATCTTTCTTCTTTTGCTTCCAAAAATGGAAGAAAAACCAGTGATTAAATATTAGATGAAACAATGAATAGGATTGAATTTTATGGGAATAATGGAATTTGTTATTGAAAATTGAGCAAACAATATTAATTTAAAAATTGTCGAAATTCTCGAAAAAATGTACGCCAATTGATATCATTAAAAAGATAATTTTTTAAATTTTAAATTTGCGAAATAATATTTTCGTAAGCGATCCCAGGGAAAGAAATAAAATCTCGCTTACGTTTTACTGGTTGAAAATTCTAATTCTGTGAAGATGAAAAAAAAAAAAAAAAAGTCTCTCCGAGGGACACGTTTCCATTTTCCAAATTATATTTTCGCCAACATATATGGACACTCATTCTCATTCTTTTTAGTGAAGTTCGATATAATATCGATATATCATTCTCACAAGTTGATATTATATAGATGTAAGAAATTTCTAATAAAACCAGCGGAAGTGATCTCTCCAAAATTTTCTTGCACACTCCCTAATAAACTTGCCATGCCAGTGAGCGCCTTGCATGGCATTGGCGGACAATAGTTACTGAAATGTCAATTTCTGGCGTGAATTTAGCATTTTCACTTCCCTATCGTGTCATCCTTGGAGAGTAATTTGACGATTGATCCCTAGCATGCGTTAATGATATAGAAAAAAACCGAATTTTAGACACTTTTTCTTCAATCTATTGAAACAAAAATTTAACATAAACCTGCACTTGTAGTCACAAAATCACTCAGGCCCTTGTTGGATTTGTCTTAGGTGTCTATATTATAGATGTTAAATCTGTGTACCGAATCTCATCCATCTAGATTTCCTCATTTTATAGTAATCGTGTTAACTTATATTCAAACAGCCGGAAAGACGGACTTTCTCTGAACAGAGTTTACTCAAAATTTCACAAAAATCTGCTAATTTGGTGTAAAGACCTTATATACCAAATTTAAACCGTCTAGTCCAAAGCGTTTTTGAGTTACCTTTGTCACAGACGGACATTTTATAAAAATTTTATTTTTGGAACTCAGAAAAGTCTAAGAAGTGGATATTCTTCGAACCCCCGAGTTTGAATTTTTTGACGATTATCATACTTTCTCTCTACTACGTATACGAGAAAGTAAAAACTATAGACGAGTAAGATAGGCTGAAAATTTTCAACAGCTATTTTAATTTTCTCTTATCTTAGTTTTTTTTTATACCCCGATTAGTTGATGCATCTAGAAAACCCTCATAATTATTTTAAGTCGTAAGATAAATATTCCTAAAAAAATTATAAATTATCATCAAATTTTCGACACAATAAAGCTGATTCCCGGCAATATATCCCTTTAGTAAAATGTTCTCAATAATATTTTAACACCTGAGATTTTGTAATAAGAGAAAGCAGCTGTTTATAGCAGCTGAAAAAAGTCACGGTTATCAAATATTCGAATGATATGCTATGGAATGACGGGTATTGATAGTCGTGAGAATCCATTTTTAAAATTTGACAATGCTCCTGACATTTTATAACTCTCACATAAAGTTACCATTTCTGATATGCTAAAAGGACTTTGTTTTAATTTTAGACTTTTCCCCCTCGATTATTACTGTTATTTCTAACCTCTGCTACCAATAAAAAATAATTGTGTGTTGGCTTTCAACAAGACAATTTGAATTAGAACTATCGAATTATAGAAAATTACTGTTACAGAAAGTTTCAAGTGTAAAAATGTGCATTTCAGAGTGATTTTTTTTAATTTTAAGAAAATAAAAATGAAGTGTTATTTTTACGTTTTTCTACCAAAACTGCAGAAAATATTAAAGCTTAAAAATGAATGTCCTAAAATTTAAAAGCTTATCTTTTCATTGACACTATTTTATTTGCCTTACAATTTTTTGTCTGTTATTAATTAATTTTTAAAAATATGTTTTTATTTTATTTTACTACAGTATTCATTTTATTTTGCAAACATTTTATGCGATTGTATAGTTATAATGAAATTGAAGCGATTTCATTTTCAAATATTTCCTTTTGAATTTTTCTTCCTTGGTTGATAATGAAAGTATAAAATTACAACTCATTTTTCCATTTTGAATAGATTTTTTTTAGTAAATAATTTTTAAAAAATGTATTTGTTCTTATAATTTAGGATTAGCTTCAGAAATAAAAAATGATGAAAAATTCTTTAATGTTTATTTATTTTTAAACACTGTTGATTTTTCTAGTGCTGCAATTGGGTATATAAACAATGCAACTATTGGGTAACAACTTACTTATTATATAACTACGAATTATAGTACTCTTTTTTTTGTGGAATCAGAGAAGCTTTTTTTTTTATTGAATAACCCTTTGAAATATTACAAAAATTGTGAAAACACTCAAATTTTCAAAACTGGAAGATTCTGCTTTTGTATTCTTATATTTATAATAAGCATGTTTAGTATCAACAAAACATTTATAAAGTATCTTCATTTTAGTAAAAAAAGGCAGTGTGCTCATATTAACGTCTAGATTATAACACGTTTGGTGACTTTATTATTTGAGCCGAAGGTATTTTTCCTTAATCACAATAGACAGCATTCTGTTTTTTGCTACGGTGAAATCTTCACAAAGTTTCTTAAAAACAAGAAATATCTACCAAATAAAAATTGTTTCATGCTTTTCCTGATAAGAATTAATGTATGTAATTTGCTTTTTCATACCAAATCAACAGTGTTTCACACTTTTCTGTCATGTATTTCTTGCCGTATTTGAAAAATGAAACCTAATTTCGAGTTTTGCCGAGTGATTTTCGCTGTACACTGCACATAAAAACTATTTTTATGACTATAAGTGTCACTGTTCTTGAATTAAGAACGGAGTTTCGTATCTTGAACGGAATTTCATAGATCTGAGTATGTTGTAAGTAAAGAAATAGAATAAGCAAATGGTTCACTATTTAATTATAAAATAAGAGAAAAATAGTGAATTAATCCCTACTCACAGCTTAGAAACTATTGCATACTTATTAACTTTTTTGTAGTACCCCGCTATTTGTAATTTGTAAAAGAATCGAATCTCATACACTTCTCAGAATATTTATTCATTTTTTAATAGTTTAAAAACAAAATTCAATTTGAATTGTTAAAAAATACAGCTTTTATTATTTTCATAAATTTTGATATTTATTTTCATACGCTTGCATGAAATTTTTAATGAAAGTTTTTGTAAAATTTTTATGGCTTTTGTAGGTGATATAACTCTTTTCAACATTAATATTTCGAAATAAAAATTAATTTTTCTTTTGCATCAGCCGTTTTGTTTTTCCTTTATACGCTTGCGCATTCAAAAAAAAAAACAAAAAACAAAAAAAACCAGAAATTTACCATTATGATTGCGAAAATCTTTATCAGATTAAGACACAAATTCAAAGCTTAAGTCTCAGCATTACATTAAAGAAGTTACAATTCAAGTCTGAATAATAACATTTTAAGACTCATTCGTATGTCTTTATGATATTTTTTAAAATTTAATTTTAATTGTAGTTACGACAACGAACAATTAAAAATGTATTTAATATCGTTGCAACGAACGTTAGTATAAATACCGCTCGTGAGTAGTATATACCATAAAATGTTTTTTTAAATAATTAAAATTGAAAAAAAACGAATGAAAATAAAATATCATTGAAAATTAATTTTTAGGTGACATAAAAAAAGAGTTTACTTTTCTTTAGAAATACAATCTAAAATTATTAAGGATAAACTTTAAAATATAGATTGATTTTTAATTAAAAATTTAATTAAAATTTTGAAAATCTCTTTTTTAGTAAGCAAATACTGCGCAAGGAATAACTACCTGCTAAATTTAGTAATTTTATGCAAAACGATCAGTCTGTACAGAGTTTTGAATTGTTTTCAATCAAAAATGTCGCATGGCGCAATTAGATAATATTGCCGCATTGAAGAAAGACTGTCGAATCTCCATGGCCGAATGGTCATGGCACTGGTCTTGTGATCAAGAGACCTGGGCTCGAATCCCGCTGGAGACACTGAGATTAATGGTATATGTAAATACTTAATTCCTTGATTTTATGTTTTCCTTTATTTCATGTTCCAGAAGATACTGGGCATTTCTTTAGTTTACCAGACAAGTGTTCTGGACTTTTCTTACTGTATCCAGAAGAGCATGCTGGAACTTTCTCTGCTTATATAAAAGCAGAAGATTTGTCAGTTACTGTATTCTCAGTTCTGAGTTCAGTTAATAAATTGGTTTAGCTCTACCTCTTGTGTGTGTCATTAAGTTCTATACTAAAGTATCTACGTGACATTCTTTGGTGGAGGCGCCGGGTACGATTCCATTCAGCGTGGAAACCGATTTGCGCAGAAGCAATCGCCTTAAAGGCCTTGACCCAGAATTTGGATCTTATAACCCACCACCCAGAAAGACAAAGAAAATGCCTGTAGAACAGGAAACTAACCGGTCATCCTGACACCAGCACAGCCGCAATGCAGAAATCCATCTATATTTAAAGGAGACGTGGGACAGGACCCAAGCAAATGGCTTAAAGAATATGGCAGAGTGTCAAAATTCAACCGATGGGATGACATGACTTGTCTCGCAAATGTGTTCTTCTTCCTGGACGGCACAGCGAGACAATGGTTCGAAAATAACAAAGATAAATTGACTTCCTGGGATGTTTTTAAATCAATGTTAAAAGAGGCATTTGGGGAAACACAGCACTATGTAAAGAAGGCAGAAGATGAGCTAAAGTATCGAGCTCAAAAACTTGGTGAAAGCACGCAGTCATACATTCAAAGCGTGTTGGGATTATGCCATCAAGTCAAACCAGGTGTGTCAGAAGAAGAGAAAGTGTCTCACTTGATGAAAGGAGTCGCCGGAGGTGTTTACCAGGCACTTCTGACGAAAGAAATAATCACTACAGAGGACTTTATAAAATGGTGTAGAAAAATCGAAGAAATGCAGCAAAAGAGGATTCGTGGTAGGAAATTTGAAAGGCTCACAAATGTCGTACCAATGGCTGCAATTGACGAAAAACTGGATCTGGCATCACTAATACGTCAAATAGTGAGGGAGAAGGTCCAGCGCCTTATGTCTCCAGTAGTCGATCCCGAAGTCCAGGACAAAGGCATTGAAGTCATTGTTTGAGAGGAAGTGGAAAATGCTTTGGCTCCTTTGTCACAGACAACACCAGAGTGGACAAAGGTCAAACCAAGACGCCAACCTACCTATGCCAGACGACCTATGCCCGTAGCACAGCAACCACAGAGGAAGACGGATGTCTGGCGCACCCCTGATAGGAGACCCGTCTGTTTGCATTGTGGCTGCCCTGGCCATGTAGTTCAATTGCCGAGATCGCAAAGCTATTTTTGAGGCATATCGGGCTAATAGTAGAGATTTCGGCCGTCCACAGTCGAATGAGGGACGCTATGCCGACGAATACAGCCGACCAGCAGCCCGAGGTAAGTCGCCCAGCCCATCACGAGGACGATCGCTGACACGCCTCTATAGATCTCCGTCGCCATATAGAAGATTCAGTCAATCTCCTAGCCGCAGAAATGAGGAAAACTAAGCGGTGCGACCTTCCTTGGGGGTGAGGCCGCTAGTGACAAAAATCCTCCGATGCCGCAGCAAGATGACCGGAAACAACATAGAAGTAATCGTCGACTATAAGCCAGTACCTGCCCTTGTGGACTCTGGAGCCTCATTTTCTGTAATCTCAGAGAAGTATCGTCGCCTACTGAAGAAAGTTATGTTTCTCACAACTAACAATGTTCTTTTAAAATTCGCCGATGGAAATTACATGAGACCAGTGGGAAAATGTACGCTTCGTCTCGAAATCAATGGCCGACCTCAATCTTTTGAATTTATTGTTTTGCCGCAATGCAGTCACGATATCATACTTGGTTGGGACTTTTTGGACGCTTCTCAAGCTGTTATAGATTGTGGCCATTCGGAGCTCTTGTTTCAAGACGTCCTCCGAGAATCCCAAACTCCAGACTCCAGCCGTTTATTCACGATAGAAGACTATACAGTACCTGCTCGTTCTATCAGAAAGATTACTGTCTTAGATTACTGTTAAGAACCTTCAAGCTATCGACGTAATAATAGAGGGAAATAGGATGCTCCTCTTGAACAAGGAAGTTGCTATTCCGTCTGCTATAGTTACGCTCCTTAATGGAAAAGCCGAACTATGGGTTGCCAATGGACAAGGAGAACCTCTGATCATCCCTAAAGGCATGTGCATCGGTAATGCCGAATCTTTACACGAAGACTGCGTAAATACCATAAATGAGGGATCGCCTTATTCCACGACCACTTCAAAGGCAAAGTTGGGTGTCATCGATTATACCACGATGATAGCTCCGGATTTGAGGATCGACCAAAAATAAAGGATGTTTCATCTACTCCAGAGATTTTCAGAAATTTTCGATCAAGAAAGAACGTTCAAGAACGGAAACCAACTGAATGTTAAATACCGAATAAACACAGGCGACCACTTACCTATTAGTCAGAGAGCTTACAGAGTGTCCCCATCCGAACGCCGCATTATCAGTGAGGAGGTAACCAAAATGTTAGAGAAAAGCATCATTCAACCATCAGAAAGTCCATGGTCATCTCCAGTCGTCTTGGTCAGGAAAAAAGATGGAAGCTGGCGTTTTTGTGTTGATTATCGCCGACTCAACAAAATTACCAAGAAAGACTTGTATCCATTGCCACGTATTGACGACACCTTGGATTGCCTGAAGGGGGCAAAATATTTTTCGTCTATGGATCTCTACTCCGGTTACTGGCAAATAGAAGTCGATGAAGCCGATCATGAGAAAACGGCTTTTATTACACCTGAGGGACTATACGAGTTTAAAGCGATGCCATTTGGCTTATGCAATGCTCCTGCAACTTTTGAAAGGATGATGGATAATCTTCTGCGACATTTAAAATGGACAATGTGCCTTTGCTATTTAGATGACATTGTGGTGTTCTCAGAAACATTCGATGAACATCTTCAGAGGTTGAATACCATCCTTCAGTGTATACAGAACGCCGGCCTTATCCTTAATCCAAAAAATGTCGCTTTGGAGCACAAGAGATAAAGATCTTGGGACACCTAGTATCCAGTGATGGCGTACGATCGGACCCAGAAAAAATAAAGGCCGTTAGTGACTTTCCCGTTCCTAGGAATATCCATGACATCAGAAGCTTTCTGGGACTTTGCTCTTACTATCGCCGATTTATCAAGGATTTTTGCCATAAAGCCGAACCTCTACAGTTGTTACTGAAGGGGGACAGTAACAACTGTAGTTGAAACTGAACTGAAACTGAAACTGAAATTCTGTTGGGGAACCTGAACAAGTGGAAGCTTTTAATACCTTGAAGAAAGATCTTACCACCGATCCTGTCTTAGGCCTTTATGACGAAACTGCACCAACGGAACTTCACACCGACGCGAGTGGATACGGAATTGGTGCAGTATTAGTCCAAATCCAAGATGGGAAGGAAAAAGTAATAGCTTATGCCTCTCGGACTCTGACGAAGGCTGAGAAAAACTATTCCACAACTGAAAGAGAATGTCTTGCGGCCATATGGGCTATAACTAAGTTTCGGCCATATCTCTTTGGAAAGGCTTTCAAGATCGTCACCGACCATCATTCCCTGTGTTGGCTGACAGGACTGAAGGATCCCTCTGGAAGACTCGCTAGATGGGCGCTGCGACTCCGAGAATACGACGTATCAGTGGTGTACAAAAGCGGAAGGAAACTCAAAGATGCTGATAGTCTGTCCAGAAACCCATTGAAAGTCGATGCTTCATGGTCTGGGGACTCCATTGGTGTCACTTTATTCACTAATCTCTCAGAAGAACAGATGAAAGATCCAGAATTGGCAAGAATAATAAAAGACCAACAAAGTACCGAAGCAAACAGGCTGGGAAACTTTTAATTAGTCGAAGGAGTCCTCTACAAGAAGAATTTTGATCCGTCCGGAAAGAAATTTCTACCAGTGATCCCGAAGCATTTACGGCTCAGTATTCTAGAATCTCTCCATGATGACCCTACCGCCGGACATCTAGGATTCACCAGGACTTATGATAGAATAAGAAAGCGATTACATTGGCCAGGTTTGTACAGAAATGTTCGAAGATATGTGATGCACTGCCGAGAATTTCAAAGGAGAAAATCTATTCCTCAGAAGCCACCAGGTCATCTCGTGCCTATTCCACCAGCTGCCGCTCCTTTCCATCGCGTCGGAATCGACCTGCTAGGACGATTTCCAAAATCTGACGACGGCAACAAATGGATTGTAGTATGCACCGATTATTTGACACGGTACGCAGTCACCAGAGCTTTACCGACGGCGGAAGCTACCCAAATTGCCAAATTCCTACTAGAGGACATAATCCTGAAGCATGGAGCTCCACAAGTTATCATTACAGACCGTGGGCAAGTTTTTCAGTCCAAGCTGGTATCTGATATTAATCGACTGTGCAATATCACTCATCGAATGACAACAGCCTATCATCCGCAAACAAATGGCCTTACAGAACGATTCAACAAAACGCTAGCAGATATGCTTTCTATGTATGTTGATGTCGAACAGAAGAACTGGGACCAGATACTGCCGTTCGTCACATTCACCTACAACACTGCCAAGCAGGACAAGACAGGTTTTACGCCCTTCTACCTCCTACATGGTCGAGAAGCTGAAACGCTGTTGGATACGATGTTTCCTCTCTGCCCAATGAGTTCAGCCAAGAAGACGATTACGTTAGTCATCTGATCAGTAAGGCAGAAGCATCGAGGCAATTAGCTCGTGCACGAACTCTCGAGGCTCAGCCGAAAGATCGCCGGCATTATGACTCCAAACATCGGATGGTGGCATACGAACCAGGGGATTTGGTGTGAATTTTTATTCCAGTTCGTAAAAAGGGGCTTTCTGAGAAGCTACTCAAGAGGTACTTCGGCCCTTATCAAATCTTGAGGCGGTTGTCCGACGTCACCTATGAAGTAGCCGATTTCAATCCTAATTCTAGAAGGCGGAAACCGAAAGAAGTTGTCCATGTTTTACGCATGAAACCATACCATTACCCAGAAGAACAAGACGACCAACATTCTTATAAAATAATTGAGGTTCCGGAAAGAGACATTTCTCAAGAGACTACTCACCGTGAAGAGACGACAACTTATACTGGCCCTGTGACTCGATTGAGAGCTAGAACCACACAATGAAATGTCATAACATCGAGACGCTGTTCTTCTAAGGAGGGAGCAATGCCGCACTGAAGAAAGACTGTCGAATCTCCATGGCCGAATGGTCATGGCACTGGGCTTGTGATCAAGAGACCTGGGCTCGAATCTCGCTAGAGATACGGAGATTAATGGTATTCGTAAATACTTAATTCCTTGATTTTATGCTTTCCTTTATTTCATGTTCCAGAAGATACTGGACATTTTTTTAGTTTACCAGACAAGTGTTCTGGACTTTTCTTACTGTATCCAGAAGAGTATTCTGGAACTTTCTCTGCTTATATAAAAGCAGAAGATTTGTCAGTTACTGTATTCTCAGTTCTGAGTTCAGTTAATAAATTGGTTTAGCTCTACCTCTTGTGTGTGTCATTAAGTTCTATACTAAAGTATCTACGTGACAATATGCTAGCCTATAAACATAGTAATAGTGATAAATGTAGCAAATTTTAGAATCGTTAGAAAATAACTAAGGAAATAAAATGCTTGATTTTTTTTTTAAAGAAAACGACATCAAATGTTTTAGCGTTTTGTTACTGAAATATTCCTCCTAAATTTCAAGAGACGTGAAGTTCGAAAGAAGATCCATGCTTACGTTCAAACTTAAATAGCTTAAATAAATGGTTCAAACTCAATAGAAAGCTCTATATCATGCACAATTATATTCATACTGAATATTCCATTGCTTTTATACAGAGTGTCCCAAAGAAAGTGGAACAGCTTTAATTTCCATAAAAGATGGAAAAATTAACATTTTGGCTTACTTTTTAAGTTAGCCTTTTGCTAGAATACAAACGACCCAGTACTCAACCTTCCAAAAATGACCGTGTAGAGTATTTCAATTTACTATCAAGTATTCATACAGCATTCGTGGAATCCTTGGACTCTTACAATTGTTATATAGACAACTACACAATCGACATTTAGTATTTTATATTTCGACTCTACATCAGGAAGAATAGAATCCTGTTTTTTTGAGAAATGTAGTTTTTACTCACGAATATCGCATTAATCGGTAAAAGATCATTAATTTTCAAAATGATCGCTTTTAAAACGGAAAGAATCTATTCGTACAAGAGGTTCATCATCAGTGGCAATTTTCTATAGAAAGGCGGCGTGGTATTTTTAGAAATTTGTTGATTAGTCCTATTTGTAATGCAGTATTCTGTATAGTAAATATTCGGTTAGTTTTCATAGGCATTATATCTAAAATAAGGGATGAATTACCTTTGCTAGTAGATTTTTGCCGATGAATTCAAAAAGTCTGTCTTAATGTCATAGTCAATGAACAGGAAAACGAATACACAATTATTGTTACAAAAATGCAACTTTGTATAGATGTCGATGAATACGTTATTATTTTCTAATTCTGCGCTTTTAATAATCTTTTGTTATATTATTTCTATAAATTACATCGAAAAGCTTGTTTGAATATTGGTCAGAAATATAGATAAATAAGTCAATTAATGATTGTTAAAAGTCAATAAGTTTGGCTTTTAATATCTCAACAAATTTGACAGATAGAAGCATGGAATTTTGTGTTATTATGGATGAATCTGAGAAATATATTTCATATACTAACACTTTTCCGCCAAGGGGAAAGTATAAATATTTATTTTGGTATAATCATTTATTCCCTTTCTGTATATAGAATTTTCCGTAGTATTTTCATACACTTGAATACCTTATTTAATGAAATTTAAAAAGGGGGGCAAGAGTTCTCCAGAGACCTTTGAAAAAAATCTCATTTCATTCTGTCATATTCCTGATAAAAGGAAGATATGTCCCCCAGGATAAAGCAGAAAGCACTGTGGGACTCTGCCGGTAAGCCATGTTCCTCAAGCTTGAGGATACACAGTTGATCCCAGACTCCTAGAAGTGCAGCTGTGGCACTTTTCCGCCTTACTACAGGTCATGACTGTTTGCCCATACACTTGTAATGGCTTGGGCTTTGTGACTCTCCCTTAAGTCCTCTGTGCGGACAGCATCAAATTTTTGATGCTACTCATCTTGACTCGTGCTCTGCACTTGTGTTTTTAAACTATAAAGTTCAGAAATATTGAAAGGTTAGAGATCTAATGGCGTCAGAGATAATCTTCTGGAAGATGATAATTTTCAGAAGATTGGAATTATTATCCTCCAATCTTAATAAATACATAAATTTAATGAAACTTTGCAATTGGAAGTTTATATTTATTACAGTAATTAAGGGAATAAACGTTTGTTCCACTTTTTTTTGGACACTCTATATATATGAAAGATCATTGTCAAAACCTGGAATCCTTCACAAAGCTGAAACCACTAGCAGTAGTTCGTAAATTTTTATTTATTGTGAAAGCTTACTATCCTTATATGTATCACCAATGGTCGTCTGCCCTCCCATTATCCCCAGTTTTGAGATAAATCTAAAAGAGAGAAGTTTAAGACAGAGTTCCAATTTTTCTAACACATGAAAGAGGGTGATTCCCATTTATATTATTAACTAGCCGCCTTTGACGACCAGCCAGTTCGCCACTATTACAGCTCGCTACAATTTTCAATTAAATATTTTAAGTAAATGGTCTCTTAATAGATTCTCAAACAAAACATTTTTAATCTTCAAATTTTGATAGTCATACCAAACTTATACTGTTGTTTAGATCGTTTCGTTCAATTTACTATATATATTTTGCTAATTTGTTGTCATTTCCGGTAAAACTTCATCTTTAATTTAAAGTGGAAATGATGAAATTGCAATTAATATAAAGATATTTTTTAATAAAACCAAGCGTTTTATTTTATTTATCATCTTTATTGTTATTTATTTATTATTATTATTATTCAATATGAGTACTGCAAACAGAATCGCTTGGTATTTCAGTCTTATGTGAACTACAAAATATTTTTCCTAATTTATGTAATATCTCAAAGAATAATTCAACAAAAATTTCTCAGATTCAGCATAAAATTCAGTTTTTTTAGTTTTGCTTTCAAAAGGATTCAAATGAAATCAATAATAATATTTTGTTCCGGCCTATAAATATATTTCAAAAATTATGAAGCCTAAATTTAATGCAGCAAGGTATCATATTCTGAGAAATAATCTGGACACACCAAATTTTAAATAAATGAATGAATGTTTCTATTTTCCACGATCAACTAAGACTTATTTATGAAGTTTTGAAGGTTAAAAATTTAGAAAAACTCAACATTTTCATATTCTTATGCCAATTAATCTTGAGAAACTTGCGCGCTGATTAGCGTATTTTCTTTGAAACGATCGATGGAAAATTTAAAATTATTCTTTTTTTTTGAATAGTGATATTCAAATTTTCATAAATCAGTCAGTTTAAGTGATTGATTTAGTTGATTGGAAATTAACTCTTTTTATTTAAAATATTAGTGTTTCAAAAACATTTTGTTATTCGTGATTTCCACAGCGGAAGCTTTATGTAAAATCAAAAATTCGTTATTTATTAGAGCATTTATTGAATCAAGTTACATAAAATATAATCATTTTCCATTTAGATCATTTAGCATTAGATTAGAGCATTTATTGAATCAAGTTACATAAAATATAATCATTTTCCATTTAGATCATTTTAGCAGATCTGTGTTACTAAAGGTTTACAAATTAGCTCTGTGGCCCTGATTTGAATGGATATCCTGTTCATATTAAACAAAACTTGCCTTAAAATAAAACTGATTTATTGGATTAATAATATAGAGAGTATAAAAGATCATAAAATAATTTTTCTTGAAATTATTTTTTAGAAAAAAATAATATTTCATATTTGTTTCATTTCCTACAGACACGTGCCGAAAATTATATTTTTGCAGATTTCATTTCCAAAAAGATTTAATTTATTTTTAATTGGAGCTTTAGTCAATGTGATGGCAACAATTTGAAGAAAGCTAATTTTTTCCCATGAATGTGAAACGTGCTCGTGCAGCTTAAATTTTATTTTTATTTTGTACGAAAATAATTGTTGAAAAATATAGTTAAAATATTTATTTAAAAATTCATTAAAAATAGAAATTTAATTTTAAGGTTAAAACATTGGTATCATTTAAAAGATAAAGTTTTGATCTTTAACTTCATGTAAAAATCTTTTTTGTGCGTTAATATTTTCGGAAGTTATAGCAGAAACACGCCAAAATTTCGCTTAATTTTTAAATAAATAAAATTATAATTAAAAATTCGAAAAAATAACCCCCAGGTGCACATTCCCGGCCTCCAAAGTATACACATACCAAATTTGGTAGCTGTAGGTTTAATGGTCTGGCCTGTAGAGCGCCAACACCCACACACACACACACACTTTGAGCTTTATTATAAGTATAGATATAGATATAGATATAGATAATCGCTAGCATCCACCCTATTTTCGATAGATACCGCGATTAAAATTAAATGAAAACTCTTTTGTTATAAGAATACTTGTTAACGATATTTAGTTGAAGAAAACTTATTTCGAATAAACATGATTTTCCAAAACTGTTCTGCAAATATCAAAATGTTTTTAATTTATTCTGGAAGATAAAATGACAGAAAGCGAATTTAAAATATTTAAACTTACCATTAATTTTAATTAAAGCCAATTTTATTAATAAAACAAAGAAAACGCTCGAAATCAAGTTTGAAATGAAAATAAAATTTGAAAAAATTAAGGCATTTGCTTAAATTTATATATGATGAAATTAATATATCTTCTCGAATTTTCTAAACGAATAAATTTTGCAAACTGTTGCTAAAGAGATTTTCAATAACTTAAAAAAACTTAATTAAATTGGAAATAGAATTTTTCATACTGAATGTGTTTTCGTAATTTCAATTGCGGTAAACTAATTTTATTTTTCTTTAAACATGACATTATTATGTCTTAAATTTTCTATTTAAATTAAGGAATTCTAATAAAGAATTAATAAAAAATATGGCAGAATTACAAATCTTCCTAAAATATCTAAATATTTTAAGAAACGATTGTGCTCTTAATTGCAAAATGTTTTATTCATTATTTATATCTTCATTTCAATCAGTATGTTTATAAAGTATCATTTTGTATAGAATGATTATTGAGTTATCCAGTCATTCTTATTCTGATGTAAAAATTTCAGTTTATCGACAAATTTCAAAATGTATTTCATAACTAGTTTACATACTTATTGAATTTAAAAGTTGAATTTCGGATGAAGTTTTAAAAAAAGTTAATGTTATATCTTGATAGTGATAGAATATATGCTATTTTCTTGTTCTTTTTTTCTTTTCTTCTACTTTTTCATTTCTTTTCCTATATCGTGTCTTCTCTATCATTCGGCAGTTTCAATAACTTATTATCTTGCAATTTTTAATTAATTATCTTCGGTAAAAAATGTGTATCTTTCAGGCTTCAATTAGATTCAAACAAAGAACAAGCAAGTAGATTATCTTTCAAAATGGGAAAGAAGGATGTTTATCTCAAATTTACGGAAATCGAAACATTTCAAGGAACAAATATTCCATAGTGTCAGGTAGACCAGATGCTAACAGAATTGATTTACTAAACCTGAATACGATTAGTTATAGTTATTTAGCAAGTTTTACCACGCAGTTCAATTTTGTCTCATATATATCTATATCTGTTCTTATAATAAAGCTCAATGTGTATGTGTGTGTTGGCGCTCTACAGGCCAGACCATTTGACCTATAGCTACCAAATTTTTTACATGCATACCTTGGTGGTCTGGAATATGCACCTCGGAGCCCTTTTTTGAATTTTTATTTCAATTTTAATTAATTAAAAATTAAGCAAAAGTTTGGCGTTTTTTCCGAAAATATTACAGCACATATTTGATTTTTACATAATGTTGAAGATCAAAAAATAATCTTTTCAATGATAGTTACGTTTTAACCAACTAATTAAATTTCTGTTTTTAATGAATTTTTAAAAAAATCTATACTACTATTATAAATGTGAAAGTTTAGATGGATGAATGTTTGTTACTCAATCACGCCAGAAAGGCTGAACGGAGTCTGGAAAAGGACATAGGCTACTATTTATCCCGGTTAATTGAGTGGTTAAATTTTTATTAATTAAAAACAACTTTCCCACCAAACATTATTTTCATTTCCCAGCATTCGTCAGGCCCTAAGATCACTGATTCGGCATCCGATCAGCATCCAACAAAGCTGACCGTAAAACGATCTTCTAAACGGTGGTGGCTTCCAAAATAGTTCGCACCCTTTTAAAATGCACTGTAACTTGGCATCACATTTTAATATGGTCTAATATTTTTTTCCATATAATATCTATTTGGGGTTTTTTCATATGTCTAGAAAAAAAAGATACAATTTTGTTTTATTTTATTTTAAAAAATAATAAAAACGCAAGCAAACAACAGAGATAAAACGCTTCACAAAAGTTATAGTGCATTGGAAATTTTATGGTAAAGTCACACTCGTGATTTTCGTATTAATATTCGTGATTTTTTTTGTATTTTGGTGACATTTTAAAAACGTTAAATATCTTGTCCAATCAACTGTCGCCAAAGGCGGCTAATAGATAACATAAAAGTCAAACTATCCAACTAAGTTATGCATTAGAGAAATCGAGGTTTCTCGTACAATATTTGCCAGCCCCCTTAATACGTAAAGATTCAAGTTTCATTACAGCTGAAGGGATTTGGAAATTTTGAGAATCACTTGAATACAGTGGAAAAAATATGAATCTGTCCTTAAAAAATCTCGAAAATTGAAAAAAATCAACATGAGTGGTCGCGCCAAAACTTTCTAGTAAACGCTCTAATAAAAGTGTTTCCTAAAGAATACCTTGCATGGCTTTATATGCATGCAAGGTAATCGGAAGGCAACAAAAGCTACGAAATATTATCCTTTGGCATGAATTGAACATTTTTACGGTATCTATCGTGTGAGACTTGGCAAGTGCTTTGGCCTTAATTCTTGGCATACAGTAAATAGCATTGTGGGGGTTGCTTCATAAGCCAGTTAACAACCTCCGGGCACGAGTGATACACTTTTGTCTAGTGGTTATGTTACGCGGTTACCAACTCTAACGTTGCGAATTCTGTTCTCGCATTTCAACTACGACAGTAACCCAAAATCAAATTTGTGTTTTGTTTGGGTTTTACCAGCCGACTGAAACAAAAATTTGACACAAAACTACGCTTGTAGTCACAAAGCTCCATACCTAATTTGATATATTTAAGGCAATGCGTTTTTGAATTATTGCTTTAACCTGTTTCTGAAAGTACTAACCAATAGATAGTCAACCCTTTATTAGTTTTATCTGAAACTTTAATAGATGTCTGCTCTATAGATTTTAAATTTGTGTACCGAATCTTATCTATCTAGCTCTCTTCGTTTTATAGTTATCGTGTTTACCTGTATGCGTACAGACGGCCAGATGGACTTAACTCTAAACAGATTTTTCTCAAAATTTGACAAATATTTGCAAATTTGGTTTGAAGACCTTATACCAAATCTCAATCCTTTGGATCAAAGCAATATGAGTTATCTTTGTGACAGACAGACAGAGATTTTTCTCAAAATGTTTTTTCTGCCCCAACTTAAGGAGGTTTAAAACGAGGAGATTCGTCAAAATCTAATTCCATTTTTTTTTT
>JAPMOR010062530.1:1358062-1370048 GCA_026543865.1 Argiope aurantia | reverse complement strand
TTAAATTAGTGTAAAAATTATTTTTGTACAGCAATATTTTCAGAAGTTATCACGTAAAAAATACCAAACTTTCATATAATATTTAATTAATAAAAGTTTTAAATAAAATTTCAAGGTGCATATTTTCATACTTCAAAGTATGCAATGCCAAAATCTGATAGTTTTTGTCAAACTATGAGTTGCACGTTCCCACCTGCTAAAATATATTTGTACCAAAAATTTCATAATCCTAGCTGAATCTGTAGGATCTGTAGAGTGCCAGCACGTGCGAGCGAGCGCGTACACACACACGCACACAGTTAGTAGAAATTAAGCTTTGAATTTTTACTAATTAAGTATCTATGCTATAACATTATTACGAATATAGTAGAATAAAAAGTATATATATAGTGATCTATATGATAATTTTTACGAATTTCTAAGTGCAATGGAAAAAGTTTGTTGGTTTAGTTTAGTTATATTTATATCTCGCTTTGAAGCAACTCACATTGGCATAGAGACGGTAAATGGCATCCGGGGCATATCATGATTTTTTTCTTCCCTAATCATTATAAGTGGCTTTGCAAATTAAAAAGCCATTATTTTTTCTCTTTTCTTTCACATTTTTTATAATTACATTAACGAACTAACTCTTTATCTCCTATGCCTAGCACCAGGGGCAGTTCCTTTGCTTCTTCGGTCGTTGCACCATTAGTAATTCTAGGCTATTTTAGAACAAACTGCGCTATTGTGAGTGCCGACGCTTTCGTATCGAAACTTCAACACCTCATCAACGAAAAGGGAATGTATGTGTACCATGACCACTTATACGATGGTCTTTCAATGGATGCGGAATTTTGGTCTGAAATCTTTGGCTTCAAGCCAAAACCTTATCACCAAGCCAAAGTAGCCTCCCAATATCTATTATTAGAATTATTTTAAATCCAGTTTTCTGCTTTAAATTGGTAATACCAGGACCGAATTAAACCCTCTAGGAACACCTTCTTGTGTACAGCCGACCACCCCGCCACCACTGAAAGCAGCAGTACTGTAAAATTCCCTATAAGTGTCCTCTAGGGACACTTATAGGGAATTTTCGAAGGTCATGTTATTAATTCTCAAAATCACTTATTTTTTAACTTAAATTTCTATATTCATTTTTTTATATTTTTTTTAATAAATAAATTTTACTGCAATGAATACACAAATAAATATTAATAAATATTTTTACAAACCGAAATAATAAATAATTTTGCGGGTATATAGGATATATGATTAACGATATGTATACGATATTACGATATATGATTCTAATATCCGTGTGTTAAAAAATAAATTTTATTCCCAAAACAAATTTAACAAAATCAGTTAACTTCCCCATTCGAAAAAAAAGAAAAAAAAAAAGATTTACATATGAAAAATAAGCTCTAAAAACAATATTCTGAAATTTAAATGTTATTCGATTTTCATTTGAAAATGTTTACGCACACAGTTTGTATATAAAACAAAAGCACAAAATTAAATAGTCAAAAAACTAATTCTCGGTGGTCTTCAAAAATACTGAGTCTCTCTATATGTCAAAAAATATGTCTCGAAATATGTCAATTGTATAATTCGTTTATTTGATAACCTGGTTCTCATCATAAAATTAAAATTATTGAATAATTTGAATAGTAGTTGCTCTATGATGACTTTTACAAATGCGAAAAGCATAAAATATCGTTGAATGCATAAAATCAAAATCGTATATATTTAATTAAAATTAAAATTACAAAGCATTGAAAAAATGTAATGAGATTGATAATGCATGAAATTAGAATTCATTATAAATGTCATCCACTTGCGTTTTTCAAGTGTCGTATTTACTTCGCTAGCTCAGTTGTATTCCAAATTAAACATTCGCGCTCTTCGTACCGAAGTCCAAGAATTCAGGTAGCTCAGTTACAGGTGTTACGGACAGAGAAGCGACTCTCTCAATTCGTTTGGTGATTGGTCGAGAAGTTCAGGGGGAAAAGATGAGTTTATAACTTGTTGATCGCATTCAAGGTTACAGAGAAAAAAAAAAAAAGGGCAAATTTACTTAGTTAATGTCCAAGCTTTTCTGTCTGAAAATTCTTCAAAACATGGCGTTAATTTGAGTTTTTCTGATTGATTTTGTTTTAAATTTAACTTATTAACTAAATATCTGTTTGGTATGGTAACATTGATATTTTCAAGAGAAAGTTTTCTACCTGAGCCCACGTGACCTCAGTAACTTTTTTTTCGTGTTGCTACAGAAAATTGAAAGTGAATGTTTTTATGGAATGATGGTGGATAAAATCTATAATGGTGTTCTTGTGTAATTGATTAAATTAACAATTATGGATCTAGACAGTGAAGACCAAGCGCTTCAGGCTGTTTTAGGTAAGAACTAATTTTTATTTTTCATAATTTGACGTATTATCAGTTTAACTGCATGGTTTTTGCTGATGTTTTGATTAATACGCCGGCGTACACGAAACACACATGCTGTTTTGTTTACTTACGGAAGTTATCCTTGATATGATTAATTACTTTAATAATAGGCAATTATCTGAAGCAAACTGATCTACATATAAAACAAATCCAATACTATTTAGTTGTTTACTGATTATTTGAATATTTTTTCTCATTTTTTTATATATATAAAAGCAGAGAAACGCAACATTTTACAGACGAAACAAACATTATTTTCAATTAAAATAATATTATTATTTTAAAATATACTATATAGGAGTCTGAAAATTTATATAAAAAAGGTATTTATGATTTCAATTCACTTTCAGAAATGTGCGATCATAAAAGTTGTCGGATATCCGCAGTTATATCTTTCGAAATAAAATTGGCATTTGACAGTGTTATCGTTTGCTCTTTCAGTATTACCAAATAAGAAAAAAAAAAAAAAAAACCCACGACGATAATTGTTTCTTTATCTTTATACTAGATAACTTTTCCAAATTGCTCGCATGTATGTGAGATATTCTCGCATGTATGTGAGATATGATCAGTCACTGATAATAAACATTCCTAAATCATATAAAATTGTCTTTGATTTAGTGTTGTTTGATTTGCTTAGTATTTATTTTTTCTAATGAATTGCTAATTTTATATATCAAAATTTCAAGTTTTTGTTTTTCTTGTAATGTTTTATGCATATTTTATTCATCTTTGTTATTCCTCATTTGATATAATTATAAATCTGCTGTAATTTATTTATTGTAATTAAATATTAAAATAATTTTTTCTTCTTTTTAAAAAATGTACAGAATGCTGCAAATATTTTTTCCATTCTAGTCGTGCTCCATGTATTTTATGTAAAAACAATATATGATTTCCATTCAATACATTAATAATAATCTGTCTTTATGTTTATATTCTATGGAATGTAATAAGAAAATGAAATTTTTATTTTTGTTTGGATTCATTGAATTTCATGGTTTATTTTATTAACTAATATTGCATTTATTAAGAATAGATATTTTCATGTTTCAGAAACTTGTATTGCTCAATTCGTCCATTATTATTATTTTTCTATTTGATGTTATTGTTTATAATTATTTAGAGAAGTTTAACAAGCATTTAAAAGAATTCATTGATATTATTTTTCATGTATAAAAATTATAATTAAAAGATTAATCTGAATATTTTCGTTCGATCTCAAAACGTATCTGCAAGGTAGTTTAAACTTATAAACTGTTTGCAATTTAGCATATTTATATTCTTCATAGAAAAGTTAATATTGTATTAATATATTTTACAAGAAATTTGTTTTATATGCATTATCTATCATTTTTCTTTCAAAACAATATTTAGTGATTTAAGATATCGTGTATTTTTCATGCAGTTTTAATAATTCATGATACTGAAAGTCAAGTAAATTATAAAAGGAGCTTTATTTAATATATCAAAATGTTTTTATTTGAATTTCAACTGGTTTGTATTGCTTAACTTATCATCTGAATAAAAATACGGTTTATCGAGTTGAAATTTGATCAAAAACTGGTCTTGTAAAATAATATTCATTGAATTCAGAAATTTAAGTTGAGGAGGAACTTCTTTAATTTGCTGTAGAATTCTTGGCATTTCATTTTGATTTCTTCCTAAGAAAGTATTTAAAACTTCTCAATCTGTATTGCGTAAAGGCTTTTTTCCTATTGATACATTCATTTAAATGATATATAATAAAATTTATTATTGCAACTTCTGCATTTTTAGTTTTTATTATAATTATTAAGTAGTTCTTTGAAATATTTTTACTGTGGATTAAAACTGTTCGATTAAGAATTTTTGTTATATCTTTCTTTAGTATTATGTTTGGGAGAATCTTTTCATTGAAGTATTATTCTTTTTCTAATCACAGCATGTATTTTAACATTCACACATAACTATTATTATTGACCCTTTTTTTTCTCAGAAAAGCTCATAATTTTACAAAAATTAATTTTATAGTGACACTTTAAAATCATATTTTTATGTATAAATTTTTATATATTGCTGAGAAATTAAGCTGTATAAATGACTTCATTATAATTTTTTTAAAATTTCAGCTTGTTAAATGATAAGATGATATAAAATATTCAGTTTTCTACTAAAAATCTTAAAATAATTAGTAAAAACCTTCGTAGTTATTATCATTTGTTATGCCTATTATTTGAACAGGTATTGATCTTTAATGATAGTTTCCACACCATTAAAATTCCTCTGTAATATCATTGTAAAAGATATTCTTTCTCTTTATCAGTATAAATTTTGATTTGGTAAAATTTATGACTTTATATACTTTTATGATAGTAAATTTTATTATATACATATAATTTATAGTTAGGAAAATTTAATATACTAACATTTTAGTTTATTTTTTATTGTAAAAATGTATGCTTTGTTTTTAAATTTATTTTACTACATTTTTTTTATTTAAAGAAATGTTTTCAATTATTAATTTTATTTTTTGTGTAAAGACTTGATAAATCACATTATTTTATCTATAAAAATATACAGATATATTAACAGTAAAATGTTATTGAGTAATTTATAATTTTTTTAATGATATTGAGTTAGTGTAGTTTTGCAGTAATTAAGTATCCTGTATCTGAAATTATATTATTGTGGATATTATAAAAGAAAAAAAATTTGATATGCTGTTGGAAAGTAGAAGTTTGTCTTAAATACTATGAATAATTTTAAAATACTAATTAAATCCTATGATTTCAGTACTGAAAAAGATAGGTTATTCAAAAGAAAAAAATTGTTATAAGAAAGAACGTTAAAAAAATTTCTGAGCACTTGCTGAAATCAAATGCCTTTTTATTGATGTGTTTTTAATAGATATTCTTATTTTACATAAATTAGATTTTATTAAACATGAATAGTTATAAAAATCATTTAAAAAATTATGTATTGAAAATGTCATGATAATATGTCATTTCCTCATGAACGTTATTGTTGTTCAAGAGAAGTGTTATATTTTTGCCCTTGACATTTTAGTATATGTACAGGTTTGTGTTAGAAATGTCACGTGAGAATGCAATAAATTACTTTATTAATTTCTGAAAAGCTGTTTTCTAGCCTTTTAAAAATGATTACATTTTCATATATTATATAAAAAAAATAAATGTAGTGATTTGAGAAATTTTGTATGACAATTTTTATAATGTTAGTAAAGCATCAAGTTTATTAAAAAGCATAAAACCTTTTTCTTTACTGATATTATTAATAAAGCCATTCCTATAGTACAAATAAACAAAACTCACAAAAATTCATTTTTATGTGTTATTGATGATACAGGTAATGAGTAGGAACAATATTGAGAAATTTTCCTTTTCTAACAAATATTTTCAAAGCAATTTTTTTATGTTGCTGTAAAAATGTCATATCATTCTTTTATTTTGCTGTCATAAATGAAAGCAAATTAACTATTTTTATCTATTTTTTTAATAATTTAATTGACACACTTCTACAATTGAGCAGATGCAGTAGGCTTATTAATATATGTTCAGAATAAAACCAAAGGAGGAAATATCGTAAGTAATTACATTTTGTTGGGAATCGAGCACTATATTACGTATGGTATTCACTACAACTAGATGTGTATATTTTGCTATGCATATTTGTATCTGCTCTAGTCATATCACATAATGGACTGCTTCTAATATTGTATTTAATTTTGGAAATTGGTTGCTACAATGATTTGTCGAGAAAATGCAAAAAATAAACTGTAAATACTATTTACTTTTCTACAATTGTACTTTTTTGATATATAATTTTTCTGCGAGAAATGAATTGACCGTGTTGTTGGATGAAAAGGAAATATAATAAGAGAAAAAATTGCATATTGTCAACTATTAAAATTTTGCAGAAACCAGCTTTTATTTGATGTCAACCATTTTCTTTCCTTTTTTTTAAAAAAAAAACATTCATATATATATATATATATATATATATATATATGAAGTTAAGTTTTTTGACAGAGATAAATTTTAATGAAAATATCAATATCAAATCCTTAATAATTGAGAGTGTTCCTTTTCTACTTCCACTATTGGTTAACAGAATTCTTTTGTAAATTTTTAACTTCCAGATTACCAATAATATTTACTCATGTTATCAAAAATTTGTCATTTCTGTTTTTATTTATTTTCAGTTTAAAAAGCTTTATCTACAATTTACTTTTTATCAAACTTTTTTATGTAACTTTTTATATTGCATTAAAATACAAATATTAATTAGAACTATTTGTTTAGAATTTTTTTTTCATTGCATTCATCCTTATTTTTTTTTTTTAAAAATATTTATATTTTTTAAGGATAAATTTTGAATTGGCCAATATCAAATCCTTAATAATTTAGAGTGTTCCCTTTCTACTTCCATTATTGGATAGCAGAATTCTTTTGCAAATTTTTAACTTGCAGATTATCAATAAAATTTACTCATGCTATCAAAAATTTCCCATTTCTCTTTTTTATTTATTTTTAGTTTAAAAAGTTTCATCTGCAATCTACTGCATTAAAATACAATTATTAATTAGGCTTATTTGTGTAGAATTTTTTTCATTGCATTAATCCTTATTTTTTAAAAATATTTATATTTTTTGGTGATAAATTTTGAATTGGCCATTTAATGGAAGGATTATTGATTTTTCAGCCAGTTGGCTGTTTGTCTGTCCTTCCTTTTTTGCTTGTTGTTTATTTTTTGTTTTATTATTATTTTTTAACAAGTCATCTACTAAATATGAATATTAATGAATTATATTTTTAATATGAATTTTATTATTTCTGGCCGATGAATGATTGCACCGGAAAAGAGGCAGCTTTGCAGGAGGACGAGTGTAGTGCTTGAACTCAATTTTGGGGCATGATAGTTGTTTGAAAAGCGGCTCTACTAATATTACTTAGCAAGGTAGTTGTGCTGAATAGATTGAAATATGACTAGTAATTTTTAAAGTGAAAAAAAAAGTTTAAAAGAGAGAAGAGAATGGCTTTTATATGAAATAATTAATTGGCAAAAAATCGACCCAGTGACAAATTGGCGAGGTAAAGTGGTAGAAAAAGATCTAATCGCAGATGAGTCGGAATGATCATCTGAAGTTCATAAAGAGGCGCCGGTTGATTGACAGATCACCACCGAAGCCTCTATTGAAATGATTTTAAATAATCATAAAATGGGTAAGCTTTGTTGCAGAAAAATAAATTTTCTTAAGGTTTAAAGCGACTGTATATCAAGGTTATTTTACGAGGTGTGATCCAAAAAAAAGTTTACAAGGCAAAGGAAAAATGCTTTATTAACAATTGACACAGGATAGAAATGGTAATTAAGATACATATGTAGCGGTCACTTCTCTACATAGTCACCAAATCTGTTGAGGCATTTATCACACCGCTGGACCAATTTGTTTAATCCGTCTTCGTAATAAGCATGCACTTCTTTGAACATCACCGTCTGATATGAACCTTGTTTCGGATAAGTGTTTCTTTAATGCCGGGAAAAGGAAATAGTCACTGGGAGCCAAATCAGGGTTGTATGGGGGGGTGGTGGCTCCAGACCTCCCACTTAAACGTTTCCAGCAATCTCTCTGCCGGCTTCAAAAGAACGACACCATTTCGCCACCTGTTGTCTACTCATTGCTTCGCCCTCGTACACTTCAACGATTTGCTTGTGAATGTCCGATGGGGACACATTCTTGGGCCTCAGAAATCGTATCACGGCTCTCACCTCTGTGCGAGACCACTTCTCTAGACGTCTTGCCATTACTATGGCTGCTTCAGGTCTCAATATTAACACTATCTGCTCGAACGACCGGTCTAAGACAACTTGGGCCAACTGTCTCCATTCTGGGTAACAATATTCCCATCCACAATTTCTACTTTCTAAGTACTGCTGCTTGTAGACTTTTCTTTTTTTTTTTGGATTACCCTTCGTATTTAATACTATATACCCATTTGGGACTGTATACAAATATAGACTTTTTATATGTCAAAGAATGCGAAATATAATTCTTCCCTTTATTTAACGCATTTCTCTTGTCGGAAGTTTGTATGTTGATCTTGAACGGTAACTAAAAAGTGAATAAAAATTAGCTATTGAATCACGATTAAAGTAGACATCTTGCATAATAGAGGAGACTATTGCATCGTCGATCACTTTTTTTCTGTACGATTAAACACTAACAATTTACATTTTTATTTTAGTTATAGTTATTTTATGGAACATCTATTCAATTTATGTTTACACTATCGATGAACACTAAGATAAGGAAAGTTGAAAAAAACATATGATTGTATGCAAAGTGATTCTTTGTACAAGATAAGTCTTATATCTTGAATCACACCATCTTATACTTTGAATACTATTGTTATTTATCCTGTTGTTAGGCTTTTTTCTTGATTCCAGATGGGATGAAGTGGAAAAGGATATTGTTTCAACACTGATAGGATTGAAAGTTTTGTCCTTGTCAAATTTGTCTTCTCTGGCTTTCTAACAGATAATTTCACTCCTTAATTAATAAATTAACCTCCTTTCTAACAGATAATTTCACATGATATCAACATCCTTCTCCAATGGTTTTTTCTTCATTCCTCTTGACAAGGCGAGTTTTATTATCGGTCATTGCTAACTTACAACTTGTCAGACTCAGAATTTCTTTTCCCGCCAGTCCTTATTTCCTCTTAGGCACCTTGTTTATAGGCTCTACTAAATAAAGATGTTCTTTTTTAGAAAATACTTTTCTAATTCTTAGCGAGCATCACATTTGAATTTCTCTTTTTCAGACTCTTTAAAAACCATCGAACGCTGAACTAACATTGCGATTGATGTTAAAGATCTTATACAATTCTTTACTTAAAATTTTTAGTTTTACTTCAGCCAACACAGCTTCAATTACTTTTTTTATAGCTTAGTAATTAATATTTTCATATATTTTTCCGTCTTGCTCTGTAACATGGAGTTGCAACCTGTAGAAGATAACGATAATTAATATGTTCGCTGGCATTATTTAGCCTGTGATTCGGATATCTATCTAATTGGATGACCCTTTCATTGATCTCTTACTATAGCGATTAAGAGATCATTAATGAGATGTGAATTAGTCAAATAATATGGGAATTACATGCGAGTGTATTAACATCATGACTTGGACTGGTGATTATAGTACAGGGGACGTTTGTGATGCATGGTACAAGAAGTGACAGTTTACAGTTCTAGCTCTTGGTAATCTTTACAGATTACAGAAATTCAGACATGTAGTTTTACTTACCAAATTATATTGCAAAATCTGGAATATAGAGGAAATTCTTAAATTAATCTTGAAGCTCATGATTAAAGAAATCTAATTATCCAAAAAAAATTATGCATTTAACACAAAATAAAAAAATATCTCGCAGCTGCCCTCATAAACAAGACCTGAATGGTTACTAAGTCTAAGATACACCGTTTTCAAGTTATGGCAGTTTCCACTATTGCTTCTCAAAAAAAGAGGGGCATTATCTTTGACTTAATTTTCCCCTTCATAATCGTATTGGATATCTAAAGATTCTGAAATATTGTAAATCTACTTTTATATTCAAAGAAATTTTCTAAAATAGTATGTGACTGATCAGTTTCATTTCTGTGGAATATGAGTGATGTCAGCCATAGTGCTTTGATTTTCGCTTAGATTATTGTCACATGATGATTTTACATGATAAATGTTATAGAATCGACTTTGTTATTTTAAACCATCAAATTATCAGGATTACGTCTGTGGAAGGTAGTTCAATCAACGATTTAAAATGTGCCAAGGCGTCCCATACGCAAAAATGTACCAAGACGTCCCATTTGGTGGCTCTAGACAGTGCAAATTCCTTTTTTAATAAGATTAAATTTCTGTCGTTTCTTAAATTCTTATTTCAGCACATTTTTAGCATATTATTAGTTTATTTCAGATTGATGTTTTTTATTTTATTAGTTTGGGGAATATACATTTATTTTTATTTATATATTGCGATTTCAGAGCAGGGCATCTACATTTGTACACAATATTGTTGAAATAAATGTTCCATTTTATAATTATTCTAATAACTAAGTGGAGGTAATTAAAATATTCAGGAACCTGACCAATTTTACTACATTGATTGTTAATATTATATCATTATAAATTTTGTATTTTTACAAACATTCATTTGGCAACTAAGATAAAAAGTTTTTTTAATCAATCTGCTTATAACCCCTGTCAGGCTAGTGGCTCTGTGCAGTTAGTTATCTAGTTGGAAATTGGACGTTGCACATACACAGCGGGTCATTAATAATAAAGAGTTGAAACTCGCGATTTTCATTTCCAAAACCTTTACTGTCATGTTACAACCAATCCCATCAATCTTCCCTTCTCCATTATAATGCGAGCTTCAAATGACTGATTATTTCTAATTGAATCAATGACATAAAATCTTTTACAAAGTCTTAATACGAAATAATGTATTTATTACTAGTCTTAATAATGGAACGATTAATTACTATGGGGACAACGTAGAGTTCCACTTAACACGATTTGCCATCATGAGAAAAGTAATAAGCTTTACCATTTATTTATTTACCGTGCAGCATGAAACTTTTGTTCTTTAGAGTAAAAAGAAATTTCCTCTCTATTTGTATCCTCCGTTTTTTAATTATAATTTATCCCTTTATGAAAACAGCATTTCCTACTTGTACAAATTGTGTTTTTGAAAAATATTCCATTAATGCAGAAAAAAAGAAATTGTTACAACATTCCTTTTTTTTTCCTTCCCCGAAATGAATTCTGTCTCGCATTATTTAATGGGTTAAGACTAGAAGTCTGAAATAATTTTATTTACAAAGCAAACAATCTTTGATAAGGTGGAGGGTATGTGTTTATTTTATAACGCAAACTTTTACAATTTTGTATTTATTTCTCATTAGAAAATACTTTAACATCGCTATATACTAGTGGATAGTTTATTTTAACTTTTTCTTTTGATTAACGTCTCTGCTAAGATAACATTTTCCAAAACATTTTTTTTCGGACATGTTTGTTTGTTCAGCTGCCCATTTTATATGAGACGAGTTACCAAATACATATTTATTTGCTTGGTATATGCTATAATAAAGCTTATTATATCTTTCAGAGAAGTACAAAAAAAATTTATGTGAGCAAAATTATGGATTCCTTTTCACAGCGGCTTGCAGTTTTGGAAACAGTTTCCGTTTTAATCTTTGTGTGCTTGCTTGGTTCTCAGATTTCGATGTGTGAGTTTGTTTATGTAACTGTTGTTTCTGGAGAAACCATATTACTCATTCAATCCGCATCAATGACCTTAAAAACGTCGTCCGATTCTTGTGCTGAATTTATGCGGAGCCAAGATTCTTTAAATGACATCTTTTATAAAGTATGCGGAGGTTGTTATATAATCAAGTTCAGAACAGCTTTAAGCATTCGAAATTAATTCAACAGAAATGCAGATTCGTTTGCATATGCGGTTACCTATATATATATATATATATA
>JAPMOR010062530.1:1345711-1357662 GCA_026543865.1 Argiope aurantia | reverse complement strand
ACCTACGATTCCCTTTCCAAAGTGGACACGTGTAAAAAAATCCCTATAATAGAATCACTGAAGGGAAGAATTTCTATTCACTCTTTTGTTCTGGTGCGATTAAACGTATTGCGTCCTTCGCCCCTTTGTACAAATTATGGCTCCCTTGATAAAATAAATAGAAGTTCATTCCAAAAGTTTCTTCATTTCGGTCATACATCTGCAAAATTGTTTATATTTCTTTATTATAATTTCTTTTTGTATAAACAATGCGCTTTATTCACTTTGTGATTGGCCGATAACGAGTCACTAGACCAATGACATGTTTGTTTTGTCAGTATTGTGCCAAATGTTTAATGAAAATTATTATTACGTCGTATGAAGTATTTATATTGCACTTAACGTTGAGATAGTGACAAAAAAATGTTAAGCTTTGATGAATGCCAAATTAACAGCAAATAAGTTTAAAACAATATTATTTGTTAATTCTACTTTTAGACATATCGTTTGTGACAACACTGGTGCATAACTTTCCTGTTGGTTTACCTTTTCCGAGTAACGGATCATTTTCGTTTCTTGGCTATCAATCGTCTGACTATCCAAGCAATACACGTGCTAACCCTACATTTTTTTTTTAAAATAGTAATGGGGCATTCAGCGATATCAGATGAAGGGAGAAAAACATGCAAAGACTGAGCGAGAATTTGACAATTTGAAATGCAAAGTTGATCGTGAAGCTGCTAAGTTGATTGTAAAACGTGGAAAATTGAATTAATATTTAGATATTGGAGATATATTAATAATGTTCTCATTGTGGGGCTTTGAGTTTTGAAATGGATGTAGGCCGATCGGCAAATGTATGTAGTCATTATGGAAAGATAACTTCCAATGGTGAACAAATGGCTAGTGGAGTTTTAAAATTTGCTAACAAGAACTGTCAAACATCGCGTACAATTTCGGATATCTAGTGCCATAGGGGTTGGAGAGCAAAAGCGAGCAGGGGGCGAAGGCCCTATCTTATACAGGGTGTTTCAGTGAACCGTTTCAGAACTTCTAAGAGGGGTAGGGTACATCCTGACAACTCGAAATCATAGAGCAATGTAGGGTCGGAAATGCTTTCCTGAAGCGGTGTTGTACACAGAAGCACAATAAAGAAAAGAGACCGTAAATGAGAAATCGTTTTAATAATACATGAAAAGAAGCAAAAGGTACATGGATTAAAGTAAGTGTTCGAAGTTTCTTCCACGAGCTACAATGCACGCCTCACATCTCCGACGCATGGACTTCCGAACATTCTGGAATACTCTAGGCATATCTCGAATCTCTCCGGAAGCCACTGCGATTCTTGCAACGAGCTCCTCAGCAGTGTCAATAGGTGTGTCATAAACTAGCGATTTCATATGACCCCAGAAATAAAAATCAAGACATGATAAGTCGGGTAACCGAGCAGGCCAAGGCACGGGTCCCCCACGTCCGATCCCCCGTTGACCAAGTGTGACATCCAGGTAGTTACGAACATCTCTGCTATAATGGGCAGGGGCTCCATCGTGTTGGAACCACATTGCCTGTTGCGTCGATGCAGAAATCTGTTCATCTCTCAAAAGTTGTGGCAATACTTGCTGCAGAAAGAGCAAGTACGTAGGTCTGGTTAGACGACCCGGTAACAGGTAAGGTGCGATGAGTTGATCTCCCACAATACCGGCCCATACATTGACCGAAAATCGATTCTGTGCTGCACGACGTCGTATTGCATGCGGGTTCTCGACCGCAAAGATATGATCGTTATGCGTGTTGAAAATTCTTTCCCTTGTGAAGGATGCCTCATCGGGAAACAACACTTCAGCAGGAAAAAGGGGATTTGTAGCACATTTTCTCAGGTACCACTGTGAAAGCAATACGAGGTACATAATCCTCCGGTTTCTGTGTCTGGACACGCTGCACGTGAAACGGATGCATGTCTTCTACTCGGAGAATTCTCCAGACGCTTCAATGGGAAACCCCGACTGCGTTTGCTACACTTCGTGTACTTGTTCTTGGATTCCCCTGTACATGCTGCAGCACATTCTGTTCAGCGTCTGCAGTCCGTGTTGTTCTTACCCTGTCCCTGTGAGCTTTTTCTAATAAACCTGTCTCAGCTAACCTCTGGTGCAGTCTTGCAAAGAAATTATGCCTGGGAATACGCCTCGTCGGATATCTTTCCGCGTATAATCGCTGTGCGGCTGGCCCACTACAATTTGCAGCCCCGTACGCCAAATGCATATCGGCTAACTCTGCGATCGTGTAATCATCCATCTTACTAACTTGGCGTTCTTGTGCGAAATGAAGATTCCTTGCACGAAAGCTCGGACTTTTCGCACGACGCCATCTACCGCGTCAGGAAAGCATTTCTGACTGCCCATGGGTATATGATTTTGGTTCGTCAGGATGTATCCTACCCCTCTTAGAAGTTCTGAAACGGTTCACTGAAACACCCTGTATATGATATGGTCCTCTCTCTGTATACAATTGTGACCTTGGGTAAGGCCATAAATGCCTTGCATGGCATCGACGAATATTATTTAAGAAATGTTGAAAAATCTTTGACATGAATTTAGCATTTTTCCTGAATCTAACATGTGGTCCTTGGCGATTTTTTTGGAGGGGGGGGGGGGATTTTCTCAAACTTCCGAAAACAAATGTGGACCTAGGTTTCGTAACTATTGGCGTACGATAGTTATGATATATTAAGCTTTGGCGTGAATTTAGGGTTTTTACTGTATATATTATGTAGTCCTTGTGTTCTATTTTTTTAAGTGTTTAATCCTTGATATGTGGTTAATAATAGCCAAAAAATGAATTTGTGTTTTAGACGTGTTTTTTCGAACCGATTGAAATCAATTTTTGACTCAGAACTAATATAGCCACAAAATCATGTACTAAAATTTCATATAATTAAGACAATGCGTTTTTGAGCTATCGCGCTTACGTGATTCTGAAAGTTCCAACAGACAGATGGTGGCAATGACGGATTTGGATACAAATTTTGGTAGGTATCTATACTAGATGGTAAATCCGTGTACCAAATTTCATCCATCTAATTCTCTTCTGTTTTGTAATTATTGTGTTAATTTATAGTCGGTCATCTGGATAAACAAACTTAATGGATTTTGCTCAAAAATTTTTTAAAAGTCTATACATTTGATTTAAAAAAACCATATACCAGATTTTATCCGTGTAGGTGACAGCATTTTCGAGTTATCGTGTTCAAGTTCAATTGTATTTTCGACTTACAAGTTAATTGTATTTTTCGAACTCAAGAAAGTTTGAAATATGGAGATTCATCAAAATTTTGAATTCGGTTTTTTGGGGGACGATTACAATTCTTTTTCTGTATTTCGTATATGAGAAAGTAATAAAACATGAAAATGTGGGTCGGTAATGGTTTATTTTATTGTGATGAAGAAACCAATAAAGTTTAAGCATTCTAATAAAATGAAACATGGAATAAAAAGATTGGTGTTAAAGGATGCTTTTTTGTCCAGTCATATTTTAGAGTTGATCTTGCATTCTTAATTATATTATTTTCTACATAAAATTGGGCTCAAATCATTTTAAAGTTATAATGACAAATCAAAATTGCGTTTTTTTTTTGTTTTTTTCTTTTCTCAATTGACAATTGGCTTCATTCGTCCGATCATTGGGTTGATATTACGGGAAGTATTCTCTCTACATTTTGCATTGTGGTCGTGGAATGGTATTCGCATTAGACATAATTTTTGATAAATATACTTTGCATCTTCACGACACTTTATCCATTTCTCTTCCATATTCAATTTCTTAGTTCTTTCGCACTTTTGGTTGATATTATTTTCTATAAATAATTTAATAACTATATAAATTGGCTCGTTAGAATCATACACTGTTTCCGATATTGATGTCTTCTGCGTTTTAAATTTACAATGTTGTGTTCCATTTCTGCGCTGATTGCCCTCGCAGTATTTAGGAAAAAAAAAACAGGGTAAAAATGGCACTGACCAGTGAAATATGGTAGCTATCCCGTGTATGCGGGTCGTATGACAACCTATATGTAACGAAGATTCCTGCGGTAGGGAAATTCTATAAACAGTTTCTTTCGATCGAAAATCCGAGCTTTCTGAAAAAGGCACATGTATAGAAATTCTTGATATAAGGAATTTCCACATTTGAGAGGTTCCTATCTACTTTTTCAACGATTTTATAAAGACATCGAATTTTAGCTTATTATATGAAATCTTATCGATTCTGATTGAATTCAATTTTTATCCATAATTTCGTATTATTATTTTTTTTTTTTTCAAATCTGGAATTCCTGAATGTTTTCAGAAATTATCTGAAATTTCTGTCCCAAATCTCGTATTAAAACAAACTTATTATTTAGATATAATAAAAAAAAATGTAAAAAGTGAAACGTTTATTTTTTATCTTTTTCATTTCCTATTGCCTAAGGCAATTTTTTATATAGAGTGGCTTCGATAAGTGGGCGGCTGACTTTCACCCTCATACAGATAGATGAGTGCATTTGCTTAGAGGAAGAGAAGTATGATATGGAGAATGGGTCGCTGAGAAATTATTCAGACAGTTATTTTTCCCCTGCCTCCCATTGCAGTCCATTAATGATAAATTCACTTCCTCTCTTAACTTATATTGCAATTATAATAATGAAAAGCCTCCAGTGATATTATGGAATTACTGTATTACATCCGCCAACTCGTCATGGCCAAGCTGTAATAGTACTTAGAAGCCTTAAGAGCGATCGAATCCAATAAGTCAGAAAAAGGAATTTTTGGGGTTATGTCTGTCTGTGAATATGATAATACAAAAATCCTTTGAGCTAGACGGATGAAATTTGTTATATGGTCTCGACTTTAAATTTGTAAATGCATATCAGATTTTTAAGGAAATCATTGTACAGGAAGTTTATCTGTCTGGCTATCCGAATATAAATTAGTACGATAACTATAAAACAAAAAAGAGGTACACATTTTCTATCTTTTGGTGCTTGTTTGTTAACCAAATGAATTGGAGAAAAAAAAAAAAAAAGAGGGAAAGAAAACCCTGCCAAAGATGCATGTTAATAGGCGTTTTCGTAATTAATGTTCGCCAATGGGTTAATAATGCATACATATCTTTATCATAGAGTATGCGAGAAAGTTTTGGAAATACTGCTCAGCTTGTTTTAAATTTTAAGTTTAGTTATGCCTTTTGATTATTAATCTTTATAGATTTATATATTACTAATCAAATTATCCATTGTTATTATTATATTACTCAGCTATAATCCTCAAACACGCTTAAAATAAAAATGGCTACTATTTGAGAATAACAACTATTTTTAATTTTAGTTTGATTGAAAGATATTAAATTTTACTTTTTATTTCACATTGATAATTTTCATCGAACGTTTTACAAACATTCTGAGCTAAAGAAACGCTCTGCTATTATATTCTCTTTTGCCTTTTGACTCTACATTTCCTTATGGTCTGATTAGAATTCATTGATCTTCCTTTAAAATACTACTCAACATCATACTTTTAACAATCGCCAGTGCTTCACTGCTACATCAACAATAAACGCTCACACGGAAAAAAAAGAGCGCTTGTTTAAATTAGAATGGAGGGTAATTCAGTGATTGTCACGTGCTTTCACAGTGCATGAAATATTTTAAAAAACATAGCAAGCATATTTGATCTTAAAATGGAGATAAGTTCTGCTTTGCTTAAAGTTTTTTTTTTTTTTAAATTTTTTTTTATCTGCGTTTGTGTGGTTGCGTGATTATTGTCGGGAAGAAGCGAATGTTATTTTGATACATGTATTCGGTTTTGAAACTCTACGAGGAAAATGTGTTTTCATCGACCAGCCACTTATAATTAAATAAAAATTATGCAACAGGAAGGTTTTGAAAAAAGCTCTGAGATATATCCATTATGAATTAAAGCGGAAAAATGTCATTTTGCTTTTTGAAGAAAATTTTGTATGTCACTTTAATTTTCAGTATGGGTTCTTGCAACTTCGAATACGTGACGGAACTGGAGGAGAAAGGAGATACATTGTGAAAAATTCACAAAAGGTGGAAAGAAATTCACTTAAGATTAAGTGTTTCAACTAGAAATATATTTCTATGAATATTTCTTGGTAAATATATATATATACTCGCCGTCTTTGGCAACCAGCCGGTTCGCCTATCTTAATGTACGTTAAAATTTTAATAATTAAATATTTTATAGAACTCCCATTTTAATTCCTTCTTCATTAAAATATTTTCAAATTTTAATAGTCATATAATTTATTCATAATATTATAAAGGCCTTCAGCCATAACGTAATATGTATCTCACTAATTTTCTGTTAGCTCCCGTAGAATTTATGCTTTAAATTAAAGTGGAAATGATTAAAATGCAATAAATATAATATTTTTTTTTTTTTTTACTGAAACGAAGCATTTGTAAAAAATATGAGTACTAAAAACAGAGTCGCTGAGTATTTAAACCTTATGGGCACTAAAAAATATTTCTCTTAATTTATATAATATCTCAAGAAGTTTTCAACAAAATTTTCTCAGATTCATCATGAACCGATCGATTAATTAACAATGTTTAGTTTTAAATGCATCAAACACTAAAAAGATGTAGATGTCCAATCAGTTCTTCTTGTTGGTGTTGTTTGTTTAAAATTAGTTTAATTAAAAAAAAGGACTTAAAATATTCAAAAACAGCAATACTCTATTTAATTGTACTAGTATGCATCATTCCGCAAAATATTTCCACAACAATAACTCTTTTACCATCCAAATAACCTAAATTATAGTTACAGACATTTGATGGGTCCTCAGAACAGTGTTTGTGATTGGCTAGTACGCTTTTATTACAAAACACGTCATTATTCAAAACGATTTGTGTTTTGATTCATGTTTTTTGTTCTAAAATGAGCGTAACTTTTTTTGTAATACAGATATTGTAATACTGTTTTGTTATTAAATTTTACATTGAATTACCTTCAATTTGATATCTAAACATTTGTATTTAAGTGAAAATTAATATATTCTACAAGCAAGCAAAGTTGAAAAGCATGAAACTTTCAAAAAATGTCAACACTTTTGGCCACCACTGTATATTTTACCGAAGCATGCTTTTAACCCGACGTGCCAACGCGTTTGGTGCATGCTGAATCCATGGAGGCCAAATTTCCTGTTGTTGATGTGGCGTGGAAGGATGGGTGCACTGATTCAACTATCGTCCTTGTCATCGTCCATCACAAAATACTTCTCTTGTGTTGCTTCCAAATGAAATGTAAATATAACTGAACTAAAATAAACTAATCTAATAAATGAATAAATTCAGAACGCGAAGCTCTTAAATTTCAAGCATTTCTCGCGTTGAGACTATGTAAATGGGAAAGCGCAACGAGATGTCAAACAGTGATAAACATACCAGATTTTAGTAAATTTGATATGTTTATCTATGTATTAGTAGTATTTTAATACTTTTTAAAGATTCAGAGGAATAATGGTGTAAGTAGTGGGGAACTTTAAAAAAACTCTTATGTATGTAAAAATGCGCAGTAAACCAGCGGTATAGTTTTTATAGATGTACTTGTGTATTGTTAACCGCATATCATTGACGAATAATAGCTACAAAAGAGATTATTAGAGTGTGATTTTCGTCGATCAATCGCTGGGATGCTATTAATAAACAAGTATTAAGAAACCTAATATGTATTTTGGACAATTTTTTCTGAGAAGTTAAATCTAAAATTGGATATAGAGCTATAATTTTAGTAATAAAATCGCATACTAAATTTTACATATTTAAGTCATAGCGTTTTTGTTATATCGCTTTCAGGTGCTTGTGAAAATGCAGACCGGCAAATGATGTACCCCTTGATGGTTTTGATTATAATGTTGATGCATACCTACACTTCAAATATATAATTGGCATACTAAATTTTATCTAGCTAACTGTCGTCGTTTTATAGTTATCGTGTTCATTTGGACAGTCGGACACACAAGCTTCTTCTATTCGGATTTTGCTCAAACTTGGATAGAAATCTACATTTTTGGTGTAAAGACCACATACCAAATTTCTTCCATCAAGTTCAAAGTGTTTTTGAATTTTGATATTCATAATTAGAGAGGGAGATATATTTCCAAAAATGTATTTTTCGAACTTAGGGAGGTCTGAAACGTGGAGATTCGTCAAATCTCAAATTATATTATTTTCTTTCTTATTTACGAAATATTCAAGAATATGAAAATTATTTTGATGGTTTAAAGTTACAGTGGTTAAGTCTCATTTTCTTTGTTTACCAATATTCAATGTATAGCAAAATGTGATGTATTATTCGAGATAAAAAAAATCCTTTACTGTTATCATTTTAGAAATATTTTAAACCCATATTTAACATAAGATTTGAATTGAACGTAGGCATTGGGTAGTGTTTTATAATTTTTTTTCTTGCATGATTTACATCATTGTAACTTTAACCGTCCTTTATTAATAAATATAGTTATTGCTTTCTGTTGAAATATATCTAGGATAACAGGGGATAACAGCTTTTGTTGCTATAAATCCCTGCCGCTTACTTCTTTCAAGTATTGAAATATATAATCCAAAATGCATTTCTAATTCCTTATGTCGTCTAATTTTCTTTCTAGCTCGTAATGATATCGAATTATAGTATCGAAATTATAGTATTATCTCTACAAATAGTATTCGAAGCGTTTAAATTACAGCACCGTTTTCTTAGAATCTCTCCCCTCCCCACTCGAATTGCTTTGCATGATGTAACGAAGCAGAAAATTTCACGAAGTTTAACGATTTTAATACATTGTATGAAGGAAATCTGAAAGTGCAAACTAAATGTATTGTAAACGATGGGCATATGAAAGCGAGGTAGAGAATTTCATTGAAATTATTTAATTGCGCTTATTTTATGAATGAAGTCAATTCATTTAAGTAATGTAGCGGCTCAATCCATCTGACAGCTACTATTTATTGTCTTGCACTGTACTTGACGTCATTTCCTGTTTCTCTGTGCTGTAGATGTACAATAGACAACGAAATTAAATTGGCATGCCATGTTTATCATTTATTCCTTGACCATGAGTTGATTCCATTATTTTTATTGAATGATATTGAAATAATAGTCAATTTTTTCTGTAAAATTCATGGCTAGTGTTAATGAAATTCAAATCGGTGTTTTTACCAACCACCACATTGCCAATGGACCTGCTACGTACTCGACTGGCACTTTCTTTTCGTTTAATTTTCGACACTGCCATAGCTTTTGTGTTTGTTCGGCGCTGGATTAATGCCATTTCTTTGCACACTATACGCTTATTTCATTCCTTTTGATACTATGCTCCTTCTCACTGTCATTTTCCATATTTCCTACTACACGCACGCACGTACGCACACACGCCTAGTATTATTTTGACCTATTTTATAATTTTGAACTTATCAATATTAACATATTCTTCGATGATTAATTTCATTTCCCAGAAGTGCTTCCCGAACTCTTTATAATGCTACCAGAATCAATGTTCTACACTAACTTAAAATTCTACTCATAGTTAATTTGTAACTATCAAGCGCACGTGTATTTACAAGCGTGATGGCGTCACAGGCAAACCAATATATAATGCACGCTGTGCGATAAATATGATCTATTCGCTGCTGGTTGAACCATAGTGCAGGCATTATTAGTCTCATAGATATTTGCTATTCAAATATTAATAATCTTATGGCATTTTGTCCCACATGGATGTTTGACCGGCCACCATTGTACCGTCTAGAATTGAATAAACATTTTCACGTTAAAGCTGTGCTTCTTAATTTGAAATTGAGGCAAACTTAATTCAAATGTAATTTTTCGACCTTTTTCAGATAATTTTATGAATTAAGTCTGATCACATTATATCTGCGTAACGGACTACAGATAAAAATCTGAAAACAATATCAAAGAAAGGACACCAAGACAATGCACCACTTGCATGGGAAATCATTTTTGAAATTCGTGACTGCACGTTGCTCTGCCTAACATTTTGCGTTCGAAATACTGATTAGTGGATGTGTCTGCTAATATGTGGATACAAGGCTCAGCCGTAATTAATCTTGCCTTTTCTTGGCTATTGTATCTTGTTTCTTTGGCTGTGTCTAACCGTTAACCTAGTATATATTGAACCTAGATACGGAGGCATATGCGATCGAGGGGGAGGGGTAAGAGAATCGAGGAAGGTATGTATACTGTAGACACCTGTTTAAAGAGACGGCAAAAAGGCAATGTGTGATGCGTGAGTGGTCTCCCCAAAACTTTCTCGTATATTCTTTAATAAAAGTGTTATCTCATAGAACGCTTTGCATAGTTTTAGCGTATAATAGTTACGAAATATTAACCTTTGACTTGAATATAGCATTTTTCCTAAATCTGCCTTGTCATCCTAGGCGAGTTATTTGGCGATTAATTTCTGGCACGTGGTTAATAGTATCCTAAAATCGAATTTATGTATTAGACAAATTTTTCCCTACCTATTGAAACAAAAATTCTCAAACCAAAAAATTCTCATACCAAAACTGATATATTTACGTCATTGTATTTTTGAGCTATCGTTTTTCCATGTTTCTAAAAGTATAGACCGACAAATGGTAAATCCCTTGTTGGATTTGATTTAAAATTTGATGGTGTCTACACTATAGATGTTAATTCTGTGTATCCAGTTTTATCCATCCATTTTTCACTTGTTTCGGAATGGCAGCAAGGAAGTATAAACATATCGGTGTGCGAGTTTCAGCAAACTGCTTTATTCAGCGTTTTTACAGCTGCATTTAAATCAACACTTCGATAATTAAATAAAATTATTTTATTATAAATGCTGTTCTCCGTGTTAAACACTTCATTCAGTCAGAAGATGTAAAAAAATAAATAAATATAAATTTTTATCGGAAAGTTTAATAATCAAGAGTGAAAATAGGCTTTAACCATCACTATGGATATTCGCTATGATTTACTTCCTGGATATAGATGACTTCTAAAACTATTTAGCTTAAGACTCTTTAAAATTATATTTTTAATGATATCGATTAATTATATCTTAAATGATTAAGACTCTTTAAAATTATATCTTTAATGATATATATATATTTCTTTTCTATGCAGTTTTTTTTCTTTACTTTTAATTCTCCAAGTTTCATTTACAGTGTTACGATCCTTTTAATGTTAGGTTTTGCTTGGTTTAATTTGGTTTCAAAAAAGCTTTCTGAGAGTACCTAATGCATATTTCAATTGCTTTTTCAATGTTATGAAATTCAAACGCATCCATCAAAATATTCAATCGCGTGCTTTTGCCAATGTTAAAATTGAGATGAAAGAAAAGTGCATTTTTTATTATTAATTCCGAAATAGGATTTTCACTTGCGATTATTTTTCATAATATGTACGCTTTTAATTTGTGCCCACAATAATTGGTTGCAGAACGATTTAGTTAAAGTTCCATTTTTCAATTCTATCAAATAAACTGAAATTTTAAAAAATGCATTCCGTATCAATCGTTTAATAACATAAAAAAAAATCAGCAATCTTGCGGAGCAAGCTGGTCTCCAAGGGCGGCTAGTTGTCTAAAAAACAAATTGAAAGAAAGTGGTGCAAATTATGTTTCTCATTTTTCCAATCACTTTTAGGACAAAATCATTTTCTAGAAACCGATACACGTGTAGTGAAAATGTGTTTCCGACTGAGAAAGATGAGTTCGATAATTTAAACAGGAAAAATAACCATAGTTGAAAAGATAAAATTAATTTTTCATCCACGTGTAATTATAAGTTACTCATTAAACTTTCCTAGTCTATGATTATATCTTTCTTTGTCCTCTTAAACTTTTGTGAATGTGTTAATTCTGAACATGTTTATGACAGCTTAATGTTCAACAATAAAATAATTGTCATCTAATGAAATCAGTTATCT
>JAPMOR010062530.1:1296197-1340711 GCA_026543865.1 Argiope aurantia | reverse complement strand
TGTCAGCTTCGAATGATTTAAGTTTCAATGTATATCCTTCTTTGTAAGCTTTTATGCAAGAATCAACACTAAACGCAGCTCTGACTACCCAATTTTTACCCATAAAATCATTGCCACTAGGTAAGTGTAATCAATTATCTGTTGCATCAGTTAAAATTGGTGTTTACGAAATAGTGTGTAGTACTGATCCCGGCTTCAGGGAAGTTCTTGTACGTCAATGAAATACGATAGCTCACCGTTCTTGATATGGTACCAAGCGCAAAATGACGCGTTTCGACGGGAAAACCGTATGAACAAGGGTCATTTCGTGGAATTGAAATATTCATGCAGGGCACGTTTTTGTCGGCTTTACCATATTAAAAAAAAGATGGACTTTAGTAAAGCATCGATGCGGAAACGTTGGAGCTACTGTGCTTATTTTTTTCAACATTTAGCAACTCGATTATATTCTGTTGCTTGTAATTTTATTTATTTATCGGTCTAAGGGGAATCGTGATTCTTTTTCTCATGCACGTGTGTCTTATAAATCACGTGTTTGATGTTTTTCAGATGGGTGAATTGGGTGAAAAGTGTTACGCAACAAGCTCGATGTAACTTTAAGCAATTTTGTCATGTGATCGCTTTTAATATTGTTGTTTTCACGATGCAGTTGTAAAGTAATGGGCTAATTAAATTATTGTTTTGCATTTATAAGGAAAATTTTATTGGTGATCATTGAGTTTTTGCTTCTTAGCTCCTCTTCTTTACTATTACCGAAGGAGAATGTGTATCTTTTACCATTCTACAGGATAAATCATTTGGTCTAGAGTGACTAATTGGCACAGATATATTTTGGAGGGTAGGAAAGTGCACCTCATTGCGATTTTTTTTAATTTTATATTCGAATTTTATTAATAAAAAGTGAAATATTGTTTTTTACCGGTTATTAAGTTTTAAAAATATTATTTTACAAAAATAATTACTTTATTTTAAAATTCTAATTTAAAAAAAAATAGATTTATCAGTCGTACATTTTTTTGACAGCAAAAATTTTTTTTGGCATAATATTTTGCAATACTTTTAATTGTAGTTAGTGAATTCGAACTGTTTTCATCATGTTATAAGATATTTAATAGCGTGATTTTCATTATTGTTGAAAGCTCAAGGAAAAAAAAATCCATTAATTATCTGAAATGTTTATTTGAGGAATAAAAAAAGTGAATTTCTAATACAATGAAAGACAACATATAATTAGATTATAAGTTACCCGACAATTACATTTTTAATGGCACTTTAACTTCATGCCACTTGACTCTTGACGTACAGTTATTTATGCAATAAACAAAACAGATGTAAGACAAATAAAATACATTCATAAATGCTCTCATCCGTTAAGTGTTCATATGTAAATTGTAAAAAACTTTTTCAAAAGTAGCAGCTAGGCCCCCGAGAAAGCTCTCCAGCCATGTTTGCTACGCAGGTGACTCCCTGACATTTAACCACGGTTCAAATTTATGAAGAACGTCTCAAAATAACCTTTGTATTTCTTCAAAACAAAACGTTCCTATGGCTAAAACTAATCTAACCTGGACCTTCCATGAATGCTTTAGCTGACCGTATTGAATCTGGCTTTGTAAATTGGAATTGATCCCATAAGTTGTAAAATACTACTAGCTATAAGTTTTTTTCTAACTGTTCTATAAAAGGGTTATATTTAATTTTAGATATTAATTAAAAGTATAATGGAGATCAATTTTAGTCAAATTGGTGTTAACTTATGTTTGAATTAACCACTAGTCATAGTATGTGTATTTTTGTTTTTTTACGAGGTAAAACATAAAAATGTTTCGCTACAAAATATGAAAACAAATAAAGTTTTTCAATCAGTAGTTTTTGAAAAAAAAAAAAAAAAAAGAAAGAAAAAAAAGTAGATTTTGAGTATGTTTTGTGAGATTTAGTGATCCGATTATCAATTTCTTTAAATTATTTTAACAGACCTCTTTTGGACTTTTTTTTTTCAAATAGCTTCTTTAATTTGTTTTTAAAACTGGGAACATAATTGATAAAGATGTTCAAATAATGTCTTACCAAATCTTATCTCAAAATTTCGTAAATCTATATTAAAAAAAAAGAAGAGTTTTTTACAAAATTTTCCCACATCGAGCAATCAAAAGTGACTCGTTAAGTGTCTCGTTGATCACTGTAGTGAAAAATTAAGGTGTTTTGCGGCACCGTTGACGGTATGAGATCTTTCTTTTTTAAATATATATAATATAATATAATATTTGATTTATATATAATATAATATAATATAATATTTGATCACATTGCAATGCACTTTTAGCATGTTAATGTTTTATTTCAAATTAAATTTTAATTTACTTTCCGAAAATATGTTAGTTTTTCTTTTTCTGTTATGACTTCAGATTGCCCTACATCGACGTTTGTACACAGTATTACTGAAGCCGATTTTCGGTGTTTATAAGTATTGTAGTTAAAATGTGATGAAATATATAAGAATCGGACCATTTATAATTGTTAAAATATTAATATTTTTAAACGATCTTAGGTAATATTCTAATGACCTTAGGTAACGGCCTAATCTGCCTAGGCGGAAATACGATATGGTAGAAACAGAACTAGAGGAACTAGAACTACTATAGAAACAGAACTAGAGGATCAGATTCGTCATGCAAGAAATGTTCACGAGCAATATCTGTAGGGTTGTTTCACAATTACCTAACCCCGGAAGATTTCTTAAATGTATTATCAAACAATTATGTAATACCGATAGAAAATATCTTAAATGACGCAAGGCAAATCGAGCTGAAATTTTATCTATTGTATTATTATTATTAGAAACTTTATATTTGGATATTAGAAACATATTTTTCTTTTGCAATGTATTGATTTTTTTACTTTCTCGTATAAAGTATAAAGAAAGTATCATAACCGTCAAAAAAATTTGAACTCCAGATTTTGACTTATCTCCATGTTTTAGATCTCCCTGATTTCGAAAAACACAGTTTTAAAAAATACCTGTCTGTGAAAAACACAATTCAAAAACGTTTTGAGCTAGAAGGTTGAAAATTGGTGTACGGTCTTTACATCAAATTTGCGGATTTCTATCTTTTGAGTAAAATCTATTCAGGGGAAATCCTTCTGTTTGAATATAAGTTAGCATGTACAAAATACAAAAGAGCTGAATGGATAAAATTGGGTACTCATATTTAACATCTGTAATGTCGAATTTTATGCCAAATCCAACTACGGGCTGACTGTCTGTCGGTTTGTACTTTCAATAAATTGCAAGCTCGATAATTCAAAGACGCAGTGACTTAACTTTATTAAATTTGGTATGGGATTTTGTGACTACAAGTGCAGTTTTGTGTCAGTCGGTTGAGAAAAACACATCTAAAACACAAATTGGATTTTTGGATACTATTAACCGCATGCTAAATTTTATGGCCGAATAACTCGTCAAGGATGATACGGTATATTCAGTAAAAATGCCGAATTCACGTCAATAGTTAATGTTTCATAATTATTGTTCGCCAGTGCCACGTAAGGCGTTCTCTGTCATGGCAAGTTTATTAGAGAGTATGCGAAAAAGTTTTTTGGGACAACTCCCGTTGGTTTTAAAAAGTTAGTATCCTAATAAAGGAAACTAAGCAGTCGTCTGAGAATATGAGATATTTGCATAGATTGATAAGAAATACCAGATGATTTCATTGACAACATTTATAGTTCCAACTGTAAAAAATGATTTATGAATATAGATGCGAACCGAAACAAAGTTTTTGTAAGTATAATTGTGCCTCATTCAGTTTTCTGCGGGCAATGCTCAGGTAAAACAAATTAACCTTCGCTTATTAAGTAGAAATCACTTCCAACACTACATTCATTTCCTTTTCTCTTATTTTCCACTCCACTCTTATTTTCAATGAAAGTCACTATCACGCAGACTTTATGCTTACATTGATTCTTCTGAAGGACATGTTTATACTTGTCATAGTTTATATTTGCCCATTTATTATATGTATTTGACTAAAATGCTGAATTTATCGGTCACAAGACATGTTTTGCACTAAGTTTATTTGATTTGGTGAAGATTTTCTTGCAACTGTGTACGCAAGTTGCGTTCAAAGTTAAAATTTTTAAAAGCTACTTCCAAATTAAGTTTTTACAAGATATTTCTATGATTTAAGAAGTTATTTAGAGCACTCACGTTAATTTAAAAAAAGATATGATAGTATTAAAGTAATAATATTAAGACCAACAGTTTTTCTCAAGTTTGTTATAGAAATGAGTTTTCCTTCAGATCGATGTTCCATTAGTTCTGTTTCGCCATTTTATGGAAAGGAACATAAGAATGAATTAAATAGTAGTATTTTTTAATAAAATTTAATTTATCCTTATGATACATTATTATCGTTTTACACGAGCATTCATTCGTAAGTATAGGGTATAGTAATATGGGATTAAAGGGAAGAGAGAAATCCCTAAACGTTATTTCAGTTTACATTTTGTGTGAGATCACTGTAGGAACGTTCTTACCCTCTCCTCCACAGAGTCTTACAACTACAACCACTCTTATCTATTTCGCTATTTTAAAATTTTTTGTTTGAATCTTCATGATCCGGAAAAGTATCAGCAGTGGATATCTACACTACCGCGATTTTCGATTAATATTTCGAAATAAAATTTTGAGACACCTTATTCTCAACAACCAAAGCGGTCTGACCAATTAATTTGATTAATTGCTACCATAGTTAATCAGATTGATTGCTTTATGTTTATTGTACAAGTATAATTTAAATTAATGCTTTCATTTTGTGTGAAAATATAGAATTCAAGAAAGTTGATTGTCATTACTTAATAATGCTGTTAATATAGTAAGCGATCAGCTGATGGCCGAATAGGCCTAGAATAGTAATAATAATAATAAAAAAAAAATTGCAAGTTGATTTAATTTGATGAATGAGTTTTATTTGATGATGATGAAGTTTTGCATTTTCTCTTAACCGAAATATATGAGATAGTATTCTAATCGCCAAAAAATTCGAGCTCGACATTTTGATGAATCTCTCGTTTTAGATTTCTTTGAGATCGAAAGATACATTTTTGGAATTATTTGTACTTTTGCGAATGTAATAGCTATAAAATATTTCTTGCTAGGTAGGCAAAATTTTGCCCAGACATTTATGACTAAAATGGTAAAGTCCTATCCAATTTTGAGCCAAACTCAACAACTGGATTGATTGTTTGTTTGTACGTGCATATAAGAACACAATAACTGACAGACACAAGAAGCGCTATCAAATTTCAATTCATTGGTTCTCAGAAGGAGTTTCAAAATACATACGAAATTCTCAACACTAGTATATTGCGAAATTCAACGCCAAACGCGTGAAAGTCAAGAGCATACTTCCCCCTCCCTTTTATTCAATGAGAAGATTAATCCATTGTTACTAAAATTCATTCATTTGCTGTAGGATCTTCTGTTAGCATAATAATAGTAGCATTCCCGTAATAATGAATCATATGATTACTTTTGCTGGTTTTAACGCCATTCCATGCAGTTTTCAGAGGAAATATCTACTGAATGAGTGAGTCTCTTTCGCAATACCTGGAAACATCATCCGAAATAGTACACATCCTTTCCAAATACGACCTGCATCTGTTTATTCCACAAGCAGTAATGAATATTTAAATAAACAGATTGATAGGTACACGTTCTCGCTTTGCATATGCGCAGACGCAGACGTGTTAATAAATCTCCCGGAAAAAATAAAGAAGAAAAAGAATCGTTTGCTGGCAAGTTTTTGAAGGTTCCATCCGTTCTCAAGTTCAGGTGTTTAAACTCACAGCGTCACGTCAGTGGTCTGGCGTGTTCTAAAATATCGTGTTTGTTTGAAGATAACGCAACTAGGTTATGAACATTTAATCAGAGACTTTATTGGATGTGCACGCAAGCATATGCGATATAGTCAGGGTTAGTTAATGATTCGAAATTGTTTGCGTTCACGTGACACGAAATGTGACTGAGATGAGAGACTGGATAATTTGTCGTCGTTTCGTTTTATGGGAAGTTTTATTGCGTGATATTTAGTTCTTCGCAAATTTCATTATGAGGAATTTTTAAAATATGAAATGCAATCCTGGTGAGATAGTGACCATCTTTCAAATATCTAAACATGAGCAATTAAAGATATTAAGATCTTTAAATAACTTGGGATAGTAGGAGAGCTGAGGACTAGTTGTAATAATCTCTTGAATATTGTTTCTGTTTTTAGAAATATTAAAAATTTCTCTCTTGTAGCTTTTTAAAAAATTTTATTATTATTATTATTATTATTATTATTATTATTTTACTTCCTCGTATACGAATTATAGAGAAAGTATAGTAATACGTCAAAAAATGCGAAATCGAGATTTTAACGAATCTCCACGTTTTAGACCTCTCTGAGTTCGAAAAACACATTTTGAGAAAATGTCGTCTATCTTGACAAAGATAACTCAAAAAGCTTTGAGCTAGAAGGATGAAATTTGCTATGCAGGTTTAAAACTAAATTTGTAGATTTCCATCAAATTTCGAGCAGAATTCGTTTCGAGGAAGTCTGTCTGTCCGGCTGTTCGAATATAAATTAACACGATAGCTACAAAACGAAGAGAGCTAGATATATAAAATTCAGTTCACAGATTTAACATCTATGGTGTAGACACTTATCAAATTTTGAACCAAATTCAACAACGAGTTGACTGTCTTTCTGTCTATATTTTCAGGAAATTGCAAACGTTATAGTTCAAAAACGCAATGACTTAAATATATGAAATTTGGCATGGGATTTTTGAATACAAGTGCAGTTTTTTTGTCAAATTTTTGTTTGAATTGATTAGAAGAAATGTATCTAAATCACAAATTCTATTTTCAGATACTTTTAACCGCATGCCAGGGATTAATCACCAAAACACTCACCAAAAATCACACGATAGATTCAGTAAAAATGCTAAATTTACGCCCTTTAGTGTCTCTTAACTATTGTACGCCAATGACATGAAAGGCATCCACCGGGATGACATTTTTGTTAAAGAGTCGCTGCCGCTGGTATAAGTATTCATTCATCGTATGAAAAAAAGAAACATTAAGCAACTTTTATGATTTTAGCACAATAAATATTTTTTCAAAACAAAGCAGCTGTTACAACTTGCTCCGCTCTAGTTATTGTTATTTTGACATCGTGAAAATAAATATCAAGTATTTTATAGCAAATAATAATAATAATAAATGATAAAATTATTTAAACAGTGAGCATAAAAACCAATCTTCAGCAAAATTGAAATTAAAACAAATAAATGACAGATCATTCATTATCTCTCACAGATTTAAAATATTAAGTATTACTATTGCTATTCATTTCAAATCTGAAGACGATTTTATTTCTCGTGCAATCGCTTGGAATTTTTATTTTGTGTTGTGTATATCTAATTGTCGTCCTCTATTTAAAGTAAGCGAGTTTATTGAAACTCTCTTTTTCTGTATTACGTTATTTAACATTAATCTGTAGATCAGAGTCAGACGAAGAACGTCTGGATGGCTTTTTGATGGTTTTATACATTGTCATGTCCATACAAAACGATCAGAATCAGCATCAACGAGAAGGCATTTTTAGATTTAGTGGTATGACAGGGCCAAAGGTAATGAAAGTACTTGAATTTCAGTCTTAGATGATACACTGGGAAAAAAAAAAAAAATAGTAGCACTCATATGCCCTCTCAAAAGGGGGGAAAATGGTGTGAGAGGTAGGGGAAGATTGATACCATTCCCAAGCATAGCATCTTTCCTTGGATTAAGCACACTCAACCAGTTATTTTACTGTACTTGTGTCTAAATTTGTCATTAATTCTCAAGTTAAGAGAATGCGCCTCTATTTTCCTTGGATTTGTTTATACTAGATCCTTAACTCCTGTGACGTATTTTTTTCTTTCATTTTGCGACCCGAAACAATACGCATTAAAAAAAATTTATCGTTTTATAAGTAGATGATTTAGTTTTATATTTTAAATTATGTTTAGTTTAACCTATATGTTAGTGACTTATTTTATTTATTTTTATAACATTCTGAAAATGAATGTATCACTATGACTTACTATTACTGAACTTCTATGTTACTATGTTGCGCAATATTATTTATGTATACTCTCGGTATTTCACTGTAAATATAAAGTGTATATAATAGAACCCGTAGGAACCTGAATAATTATACTTAGCAAAGTGTTAATGTTATTCTAATCTTTTATAATTCACAGAATATGCATTCTTATTCTTTAGGAAGTTATTTATTTGGTGACTAGGCTAATAACATCTGTTAATCCAACTCTTCCCCCCCATCTCTATAGCCAGTAGTCCTAGGCAGCTGTTTAGTCGGTATGCTTAATTGTAAACTCTGTTTTGAAAAACAATTCCGGCGTTATGAAAATTTCCGTTAGGTATTTCATTCAAATTCGCCAAAATTGAAAGGAAAATCTTCAGAAATGTTGAGTTAAAATCTGATTTGGGTTTGAGCTAAACTGTTTTTTTTTCTTTTTCATATATTGTCAGTTAATACCCGTTTCCTTTCTTTTTATCTTTTTTTATTATTATTTATGTGAATTTTGTGCCATGCTTTGACTATGACAACAATTTTTAATAATAATAATAAGTGGTTTTTATATAGCCAATTGACTCTCCTGTCTCTTGTGATTCTTCAGCCGATTACAAACACAGTGTGAGAAATCTTGAAACATTTCCTGGTTAAATGATATTCTGGTGTAATAAGGAGCATCGTACGTTTCTGAAAATTTAGCCAGATTCTCAACTCATGGTGGTGTGATTGATATCAGAATAGTTCTTTCTAATCTTGCATTAAGGGAATTTTCAGAAAGTATTACTTAGACATTTGGTAAGATAAATGAAATATTTCAGAGATGAGCTTTCGAACTTCCCTTTTCGCAAAAATAATCTCAGCTTCATTCAATTTGAAAATCAATCAATACTTCAGAAAACATGAGGCTTTTATTGTCTTATCCATGGGTTCATCTTAAGATCGTATGGTCGAAACGTTTGCATAGATTCTAGTATTCCTGATTCATTGCGTAACTGACTACCTTGCGACAAAAGCTTTTCATACAAGTTAACCTATGAAAGGTTGAAAATCTGTTGACCTTTGTATAAAACAATTGGGTATAATATATATTTTTTGCATAGACAATTTAATGCAATATTGTTTTTGTGTTAACAATATTGTTGTCCGACATAAGTTTACAAAAAGATCTCTGGCTTAAATTATGAATAAATATTATGAAAATTCAGTGTGACAGATGACGCGATATCATTATAAACGAAGGATTTAATCGCTCCCCATTAGTTCATGTATTTTCTTTCTGAACTATTCTATGATCTGAACTATTACAAAAAGGTTCTCCAAGGACAGCCTAATAGATAATTTCTAAGTCATTTGACAGAGGCATATACTTCTTGTTAGAAAAATGCACTAAATGCATAAATAATTATTTAACGTTTTTGAATAAGTAAATAGACTGAAAAAATTATGAAGTCTAAATTTTTATATAGACCCTATTACTAAATATTCTTGACATCCATTACTAAATATTCTTGACATAATAACATTTTAAAAGGGGGAAAAACACCTTCTCTTCTGCAACTAAAACTGAGTAAATTATGATGTTCATTGTTCGCTACAAAACACTCCTCCATGACTGAGAAATAAAATATAATTCTGTTTATTATTTAGAGCATTTTAACGGAAGGTATATGCCTATCTGACGATTTAAAAAATTAGCTGTTGTGCCACGAACTATGCGCGTATCTTGCATATTTATTTTCTCGCCTTCTTTCCGATTCTTATTTATGCTGAGTGGATGTTTATTTTACCATAAACCATTATCAGGTTCATTCTACGTCGTCAATAATAATGACGGTTATACTTCAAATCAAATCAATCCTGTTTTGATGTTGGCAAATTTTTCGAACGTAATGAAGTGGTGTGATTTTCTATCTTTCGATAAGGGTTCACAAGTGAAAAAAAGTTTATGAAATGATTGAAAACAGTGATTTATTTATTTCTTCTAAGTGGGTCAGTTTTATTTTCTAATTTCTGCGAATCAATTAATAGTGTGCTATGTGTTTGACCAACATAACAAAAACAACGAAATCAGAGATATCGGGGCTCTCTCTCACAGACTCACAAAATGTTTATTTAGTTTCCAAGCACATGCAAGTCCCTTCTTTAACTTTAATAATTATTTGGAGGAAGAATATCAGAAGACATAATGTTCCAAGGTCAAAGATCGCAATTTTGATAAAATTTGTTGAATAGAATGAGTCCTTTTCAAAATGGAGTAACGCTGGTTGATTCATGAATTCCTACACCCCAAAAGCTTTAAACTGGTTCAAGTCTTCAGGATGTATTTCTCGGATATGTTACGTCATGTGACAATTGGTGACTTAATCACGTGGCATAGCATAATTAGTTGCCGGAATCAATAAAGCAATTCATTATTCAGAATTTATTTACTTTTACTTGTATTTGAATTTTCTTTTATGAAACAATAAAATCAGCTGAACGATTGGCATATTTGTATTTTCGATTATTAATAGGACGCACTATTGTACGGATTCTTACTTGTTGTCGATAACCGTGATGTGCTTTCAATTGTATCAATTTTGGATAATTTAGGCTGTATTTTGAAAGGAATACCGGATGAAAACGGAAATATCGTAAAATATGTATGATAAATTTCATTTTTATGATTCTCTTTTCAAAGTTTTAGTTTCTTTGAATGACAGCATGTTATATTTTAATATTGTTACATATTTTAATTGTGATTTATCAGCAGTGGCATTTATAATTAATAGAAACCTGGGTGTTGTTAATGCATAGTAGTCAATACTCAGTAGAATATGGGACATCATGTGGTAATTCTAATCCAATTTAGTCTGATATTCCTAGCCATGTATCAAGTTCAATATCGGTAATCGTGATGCTGTATAGCATGGAGCATCATGTGGTGATTCTGAACCTACTGATCAAGTTCAGCATTATTTTCCATGGCGCAATTAACATAGATCATCATGTGTTAGTTCTGTTCTATTGGTTAAATATATCCAACCAAGTCTATGTATTAAGTTCAGCACTAGTAGCAACAACGTCTGTATAGCCTGGGACATCAAGTGGTGGCTCTAAACCTAAGTTAGTAAATCTAGTCAAGTCCATGCAGGAAGGACCCATGGTAAAAGGCAAATGGTGCTCTTTCTGTTAGCCAAAGTGACCTTGGGTTAGGACGTATTGCATGAGTAAATTGCTCTACTGGAAGACTGAAGAAACGGGCTCGCATTTCTGTTTCTGGGAAGAAAATCTTTAGTTGCCCGACCACAGCGTGCAATTCGTTGCCAAAGCGCACGAAGATTTAACAGTTTTTGAATGATGTTAAAAAGAAAACGAACTTATAACTCTCGAATTCGAGGATCGAACTTATAACGTCCCTCCTATCTTTGTTTCTTAGCCATATGAAAAACATTGTTATGTTGAAAAACATTGTTTGCCCAGTGTCTTTTTTCATCAACATTTTCAAATTTCACATAATGAAAGTTTTTTTCCTTCATGTACGAGGACAGATTTTCTTTCGGTTTCTGATGGACCATAAAAAAATACACGAAAAAAGAGCAAAAACGTATTTCTTATCAAAAGTTATATACATACATAGTTTTTTTCTTACCTAATCGTCATGACGTTTCTGGAATTTTTCTTGTCGGTGGAACATATTTCTTGTCCAGTTTACGAATAATGTTCTCTTAGGATCAGATTTCCGGTTTCCTTTTCGAAGGATATTTTCTTAGGATCAGATTTGGCCGTGGTGGCCTAGCGGTAAGGTCTCGGCTTCGATACCGGAGGGTTTCAGGTTCGTGACCGGATTCCACTGCAGAACAGTTAGTGGGTCTGGTGCACGTTGGCCAAACGTCCTCCCGCGGGTTTGATGTGGGCAGGGGGGTGCCAGCTCAGGTGTCGTCCTCGTCATCTGACCGGGAATAGAACATTTGCGCTCCATAAATTATTCCCTACCCCTGTTGCATTGTAGGTTTACTGGGATTCGGACCTTTGGCAAGAAAACTTGGCGCTCATCTAGAGGGGTGACGTTTAGTTTTGAGGGTTTAGTTTTGCATAGCTGCATTTTCGGTAGGGCTAATTGGTGATAATGGAGTAGTGATAATTTTTGTAAAAATTTTATTTGATCTTGAATTTATGAGATCTTGTACATACATTTATCTTATTCATATATCTTGTAATAAAGGATAATTAATTCTATTATTAATAGAAAAGTAAGACTGTTTTTATCAGAAAAATAAATAGCGGAATTAAATGCATTTAAAAAGAAGTAAGATATAAGAGAATTTATAACTATTTTATTTATTAATATTTAAACAATCTCATATTTCTGAATGAATTTTCATGAAGATCGCTATTATCTATACTCATAAAAGGGGAAAAAATGTATGTATATGTATATATTACAATAGTTCATTTAGCAATATATTATAACTATCCATGTTTTTTTTAATATTTAAGTTATTCGCGTGTCTGAAAATATAACATATTTTGAAATAGTTTTTGCCCGAATTTGCGGAGACATTTACAGTCGACTGTAATATTAGTTGACAGATTAACTTTACTGGTGTATACACAAGCATAATTTAAAATATGATGTAGTTTTTATTTTAAGTGGGATTTGGTCTTGTGTGAAGTTTTTCCTATACGAAATTCGCTGTTAACACTCGATATTTTATCCTAGCAGAGTTGAATGTTATAGAAATTTTGATTGATTGCTTCTAATTGTAGTGTTTTTATTTTATTTTATTTGTTTATTTATTTTAGAATGCAACACTACTAATTCTATCACAGTCGTTTACTTCGTTATTTTATACAAAATACGATTCTTGTCTTTTTTTGAAATTTCTGATTTAATCTGATCTAAATGATTATTCAGTGTCTTATAATTATTTAACGGTTGCTTTCGGATATAAACAGGTTATTTGATTACCAAATTATTTATTGCATCCTCTAATTTTTAAACCATTTTAAGAATTTACATCATGAATTAATTTAACGGTAATTTTTTTACTTGTATTTTTACACCTCTGGATACATTTTCGTGAGAAAAAAAAATCAAGTAACTAGAATTTTTTTTTTGTTATTTAAAATGATTAATTTTATTAATACAGTCAAAATTCGCTTTGGCGAGTGGATACCGTGATGTCACATGCTGGATTGAGCTGTATCTATTTCTGTTGAGTACTTGTTTGAGGAGAACACTTGTATTTATATGGAAAAAGTTTTTACCGGATAGCGTTGCCGAACACGACTCCTAAGAGTTTGAGCAATTACCTAGGAACTTTTAATCGACGAGACTACGTCTCGAACTAAGATTATAGGTGGATATCAACGTGAACGAAGGAGCTGCGTTCTATGTTGTAGCAAAAAGTGGGAGATTAATCAGAAGAAGAAAAAGATTCAACAGAGCAACAACCTTCCAATGAAATAAATGAGATGCTGAAAGCATGGAAAATTATTACTTCGCATGTTGAAAAGCATTATCCTACTAAGGTAGAAGTTACGCTCTCTATAAATTCATTTAGCGATAATGCTGTGTCTCATTTTCGCCAAAATTTGAAGCGTAGGTAGCTGAAGACAATTATCTATAGGCAATCTTTTTTTTTAAAAAAAATTTAAAGCATGCATTATAACTAGTAAATTACATAATAATAAATTTGTTTAAATTTTTTTTTTTTTCAAAATAAAACGCATCTTTCTAGTTCAGTTTACATGAATTCCTATTAGAAAAATTATTTCTCTTTTAACGAGTGTTTTCGTATTACAAGTAAGATTCGGAAATCACTTATACTCTTAAATGAGGTTCCACTCTAATGAAATTTTAAAAATTTCTACCTTTAGCTATCATCTAGCGCTTTCAGTCGGAGCTACACTTTTCGTGGTCTTATGAGTACTGTGAGCAAAAACTGTTATACTACGAAGCGACATGTAAGCATTACTTTTCAAGTATTGTCAAGTTACGAAGAATTAAAATGCACATACCATATTTTTTGGACAAAGGAATTTTGTGAATGGAGATTCGAACCCCTATTCTGAAATATCGTAGTATCGTATTCTAGGCATGATTCAACTGTCTTTATATTATCTTTAAAAGTTTAATTGATATAGCAGTACTAACATACACGCGCGCGCGCACACACACACACGCATACCAGAAATAAAATAATAATCAATTACAAAATTATATATATTTTTTAAATTGTTGAAAAATTATTTTACTGCGATAATATGCTTTAAAATTGTAAAGACACTTTAAAATTTCGAATGATTTTTATTGAAAAATATATTTATTAAAGAAACGTAAGAATATTTTTAAAAGATATGTAACAAAACATTTCGTGCCGAATTTGATAACTCTAGTTTTTTTAAATCATTAAAGCGAGTCTGTTGTGCATTTTGAATAATTTTTACATCATACCTGTCACAATTTACTGATAGCATCTAACCTCAAACATTATCTTCTGCAAGTGTACTGTTTTGGAAATAGTGTCGATGTCCGCATAAGTTAACAATATTTGTTATTACCTTCAACATATAAAGGCAGCTTTTTACGAATCGTGGCCGAAGATGAAAATCTGCTTCCATTTTTGAGGTTTGCTTTCCTTTATCTTGTCCCTTATTGACACAATTTGTCAATTGTATGCTGAACGATAATACATTCAAGACATAAGGAAGCTTCCGAAAATAAAACTTCATTTTCTACTTATGTGTTCACCATTAACGTATAATTTTCACTCAGGAACTTCGATTAAGTTAACAAGCAAACAAAAATATACTTATATTTTGTACATTAGTAATTTAAAATCATCCTTTCATTTACACAATTTTTTTTCCCATATTGTCGAATTGCATTTTTTAATGACGTAATTTTTAAAATGAATAGTTACTGGTAAGTGTTTTAATTAACAGCTGTATTCATTAAATTCACCTAAGGTTTTTTTGTAATATAAATTTCTAATTTATCTTACAAAATTTTTGAATATTCGGCATAAAATTCAAGACATTTAAGCAAAGTGCAAGATAATTATAGTTTTGTTTTAAAAATGCAGAGGGCAGCACCATTCTTAATCCGTTCAAATTATGAACTTATTTCCATGCTAGTGTTTATTGTATCTTTGTGATGTTCATTTTATTAAATGCAAATAATTCTGATATCTCCATCCAACTTAACAATACCACTCGTATTTATTAGAAAAATAATCGATTCTTTGAAATATAAACAAAAGAAGCGAGGAAAGAACCCCTCCCCCTCCCCGGTAATAGTGTATTAAAATATTTTTGAGACTAAGATAATTTCAGGGAAGAAATTTGTTTAACTTAATAGATAAATTTTGTTTTATTATTTAAAAAAATAAGTACCTCGTTTTGTTTAATAATTTTTGTTAATTTTTTTAAAGATAAAATTGGACAATAGATTCCTCCGTTGTACCATTTTTTTTTATATTTATTTCCACTGTATAAGCCAAAAATATTTGAGCAAAACAAATTAAATAGTTCTAGTGGAGGCAAAACATTGTCTAATGTAAAAAAATATTTTATTCTCAGTCAAATATATTTTGACATTCTGTCTTTTTTATTGAGTAAAACCACATATTTAATCTGATCAAAATTAAGATGAAATTAACATAGATAAAGTACCTGATTAATATTGCACAGGCACAGAAAAAAAACTGGCTTTCTTACATTCCCTTTACACAAGGCTTAATCTATGAAAATCATATAATTAAGAGATAATAACTATAATCAGAAGCGTTAACTTACTTACCTTGAGTATTTCAAAATCAATCAGTATCATATTAAGTATACAAAACAATCCTCTCACCCGATAACAATAAAATGGTTAGAATCTTTGTTAATGTTGTTATTGTTTATCTGTAGTAATTAATGAAATCTATGGAGTAAACGAACACTTAATATGCCTGTGTGAAACTATTTCATTACAAAAAAAATGGATAAAATTACAAATATGAATTAAATTGGAAGATTATTCTGAGCAACAACAAATTTTTAAAATTTGCTATATTCCAAATGCAACCTTCAACTTTGGATGTAATTTGAACTTACCTTTTCTTTTTTGAGGTGACTTTTCTTGGTGTTATCGACAAATTCTTGCGTGTGTTTTAAATCTCATATACAACGTTTGTTTTTGAGCTCAGTGATCAAAAGTGAATTGTTCGCATAAATATGTGCTTTTATGTGAGGTAATAAGGGGGAGGGGGAGGGGGGAATTAAAGATAATAATTTAGGAGATCATGCCAATGAAAGCCCTTTTGAATTGAAGTACTATCAACAAAAACATCTAAAGTGAGAAATCAACTTTTTCTCACTTGGGATGTAGGCGTGTTGCTCTTCATTCTTTCGAAGCTAACAAAAGTTTTCATTCTCTTCAAGTAACGCAATAAAGTGCTTTGTATTGTATATATAAACTGTTTCACCTCTTAGTTCATAAATAGAGGGCCCCGTCTTTCTGTGTGATATGACTAAATTAAACTGTCTGGTATGTTTGTCTTTGATGTTTTCTTATAAACGCTTCCTGTTTCAATGGTTATCGAGCAGCAATTTCTTGTGATTATTAGGTTTACGAACATTTGAAGTAATTTCTTTAATCCTTAAATTACCCACATGTAAAATCATACACCTCATTAATGTCAACAAGACAAAACAAAACAAAAAGGCAATTTAAAGTATATAAAATTACTGTAGGATATCTGTACTTCTTTAACAATATGTTACAATCAAGAATCGTCTATTGATGATGACCAGAATGCAAGAATTAAAACAATGCAATTTTTTCTTCTCTGAAATATAAAATTATTCTCCTTTTGAAAAATTCTTCCATATCTTACATCTAAAAAAATTACAAAAGAAAAAAAAATTTGCACTAAATTTCTTTTAATTCTTTCAACATTGAAACGTCCAAAACATCCGTTCAAGCAAAAGTATCAAGTACACTCGATTATCCCTGTGTTTAAAGTAATTGATTGAATATCTGAGGTGAGCTCCTCATCCCGAAGTAACGAAGGGATGCACCCACTTTATTGTATAATCCACCTAATATTTATCTTCTAAGAGAATCCTATTTTGTACATCAACCTCTTATAAATATGAGTTCTCATACTAGGGAATATTTATATTTTTAATGAGAAATTTTGACAGTTCATATATTGAAATCGCAAGGTTCCGAAGCATTTAAAAACCGGAGGATTTAAGCTACTAATATAAGATGAAGCGGTATTTCGGCAATATAGCGCTGGCATTCACTAAAACAATTCCCAGATGTATCCATTTTTGAAATTTTATGATTTGAGTTATATTTTTTTTTATAAATTAACTTGTAATTTTCACATCGTTAATTTATAAGTTGTGACTTTTAGATCATGTCTAGATGATTTTACAATTATTCTCTTTCAATATCCTTACTTTAAGGAAAGCTTTTGACTAAATTTTTAAATTCTGCATGATATCTAGATCAATTCCGAATTTAAAAGACATCGGTCGAGCAAAATTGATAAAGATGAAATATATTATATTTAAAATGATTCTCTATTCTTCATCGTAGGTAATTCGAATAGTTTGTCATGAAAATAGCTGCAGTTTTTATTAAATTTAATTTCAGTTTTCTGGTTGCGATTTATTTAAGGAATAGACAAAATCGGGAAAACACTGTTAAAGTTTTGTAAGCTTTAAACAGAAAATTACATTGAAACAAAATTATCTTTGTCATTTAAAATAATTTTTTTTTGTCTGCGTAGGAATTTTATTTCAGGATTTATATATTTTAATTTTTTTGTAATATTTGCCATTTTTTTTTATCAAACTTTTTAACAATGATTTAATTTCAAAATGAAAAATACATTTAAATACAGAAACACTGTTTTTCTCTATTTTGGACTGATTTTGTTCGATGTATTTTGTTTATATCTCTCAGAATCAATTTTATTGCAAAGGGATTTCGAATGCATTGACGATTAAAAGTGAATTAATTAGGATTAAAATTTTGAATTCTCATCTTAATTTTTTAATCAAATTTTTTCGATCCGTACTTTTATATGCACATACATATGAAATTTTGGTATGCGATTTTCTGATTAGTTGTAGTTCCGTGTCAAATTTTTGTTACAGTTGTTTGGAAAAAGTAATTCCAAAATACATATTCGATGTTTTGATATAATAACTGCACTCCAGAGATTAAGCGCTGAAAAAAAATCGCTTATAGCTTTTCATAACTATCATTCTCCTATGAGTATTACTAAAAATATACAAGTACGATTATTCGTGTGAATACGAGAATTTCAATGAAATCTTTCATTTTTATTCTCTCGAATGCGTAGTATAGAGAAAATATATTAATTGTCAAAAAATTTGAACTCGATATTTTGACGAATTTCCACGCTTTAGACCTCTCTGAATTCGAAAAACGTATTTTTGGAAGATATATCCCAAGCAGCAAAAGATCGTCGGCCAAACATCGCCCACAGAACGCACGAGGTTGGGACGAGATCGCCCCGACCTCGTTCATGTCTCCCGGCAAGACACTGCGCGATGATCGCCTCGGCGTGTTTCCGACGATTTTGCCGATGTTTTTCCGACGTGTAAATATCACGAGCGACTTTATACCAAGCATTTCGCGATGTGTTTTATCAATGGGCGACCCAATACCAATAATTTCCCCATGTATTTTATCAATGGGCGACCCAATACCAATCATTTCCCCATGTATTTTAGCAATGTAGCAAATACCAATAGCAAATACCAATTTAGCAAATACCAATCATTAGGCGATTTATTTCTGAGCACTTTCCGGCGCCAAATTTAAATATTAGTTAATTGGTTATTCAGTTTTCTCAAACTCTATAAATTAGTGTCATAATATTTAAATTTATAATACTTTCAAAATTTTGTCAAACGACTGAAAATACAAAACATTTTGAGTAGTTTACTTTTCTTTTTTACCTATAAATAATTTTGTTTGCTATTTATTTTGATAAATTTAAAATTCCATAAAGCACTTGCTTTTGATAGAATGACATTTTAGATGATTTTAACTTTCCTTCAACTTTTTTAACTATTATTATAGCATATATTTTATCACAATCTTATTCTATAAAAATTTTAAGTGATATCTTTATTACTACTCTTTCAGAAAAATAAGCAAATGTTAAACTTATCTGAGATAATTTCAAATTTGATCACCTGCACATTTATCTATATAGAAGATTTATTTCCTTCATTTATATATCCTATTTATTTTCATTGTTTAATCACTATTATTAATTATTATTTTTATTATGGGAAGAAACATTAACATAATCATAGTTTCAATTTTATAATTAATCAGTATAATTTTACTGATATATATAATGCATCTACTTTTAAATTTCTAATATTGCCTATATCATCTATTTTTAAAAGTAATTTCCTAACAATTCAAGATAGAAAAATATATAATTCTTATTAAAAATATTTTCTTTACTCATCATACTTTTTTTTCATACTTTTATATTGCTTAATGTGAGCAATAAACCAAAATTACTAAAAAGTAACAACACAAACTTCTAACAACACAAATTCCTATGAAACACAAGTTCCTATTTTAATGTATTTTGAGCACCCTACCCCCCATTTTTTAATGCATTGGCTAAAAATTGTGTAAAACACTAAATTATATAATTCCTATTATATGTTTCTTCAATAGACAACATTTTTTTTACAAGCACACTTCAACTTTCTGATATTTTCATGATTTATGTTTAGTGAGGTTTGGGTTTGTGACAAAATAACCAAATTTGATCTTTGTTAAACTCTGAATATTTCACAAATACGTTTCACAAAAATTCCATGCATAAAAATGCAATGCTCCTTTCAATTTTACTGATTCTATTTACAATTAACTTACAAAGTTACTTCATGTAGAAATTTTATACCTTATTAGTGTTATCTAATGTCCAATAGACAACATTTTACAAGCATAAATTAATAATTTACTTCAAATTTCTAATTTTTTTTATTTATGATTAGCTTGGTTTGGTTTTATGACACAAGAACGAAATTTGATCTTTGATTAAGACTGAATATTTCACAAAAATTCCATACACAAAAATGCAACACTTCTTTCAATTGTAAGAAATTCTTTATATTTAGTATTAACTTACAAAGTTACTTCATGTTACTCATTATAAATTTTAATGTTAGCTAATGTCCAATAGATAACATTTTACAATCACAAATTAATAATATACTTCAAATTTCTAATATTTTCTTGATCTATGTTTAGTTGTTTGGTTTTGTGGCACAAGAACCAAATTTGTTTAATATTAAGTCTGAATAATTCACAAAAATTCCATACCCAAAAATACAACCCTTCTTTCCATTATAGGAAATTTTATTTACTATTAATTTACCAAGTTACTTCATATTGCATTAATTTTATACCTCATTATAAATGTTAGTGTTAGCTAATCTTCAATAGACAACAATTTACAATCACAAATTAAATAACTTATTTCAAATTTCTAATATTTTCTTGATCCATGATTAGTTTGCTTTTGTTATGTTTCACAAAAACCAAATTTGATCTAAGATTAACTCATCATATTTCAAAAATATATTTCACAAAAATTTCATACTGAAAAATGCCACATTTCTTTCACTTATACGATATCTCTTTTATTTACTATTAACTTACAAAGTTACTTCGTGCTGTAGAAATTTTATATCTCATTATAAATGTTAAGAGTTAGCTAATGTCTAATAGACAACATTTTACAAGTACAAATTAATAATTTGCTTCAATTTTTTTTTATCTACGATTGGGTTGGTTTGGTTTTATTGAACAAGAGATAAATTTGATCTATGATTAGCGCTGAATATTTCACAAAAATTCCATACCCAAAAATATAAACATTACTTTCAATCATATAAAATTTCTTTAGGCAAATATTAAAAAAAAGAAAAAAAGAAAACTATCAATTTCCACTTTTTATTTTCTGAAGAAAAGGAAAACAATTATGCAAAACAATTTATTTACAAAGACCTTCATTAAATAATATTCTACAAATACAAAGTAAAATAATAATTTACTTCAAATTTTTGACTGAATTTTCTGTAATGACTTGTACAGCCAAGCAGCATCCAGAAACTGATTTCCAAGAAAAAATATTGTCACAAAGTCATTTATACACAAAATTTATTTAAACTTTATTTACAATATTTGTAATACTTGAAGAAGACTTTGACGTTTCTAAAAATCCACACACATTTACATAAATATTATATGTAACTTAATCATCAGGTGCACATAAAGAATTATACATGAACATTTCTTTTGATTCATTTTTTCCTTTTTGATCAGATTTGATGAACCTAGAAAACTATTATAATAATAATTGGGCTTTCATTTCTTTTAAAAGTACAAATAAAATATTTGTTGACAATTAGAGATATGTAATTAACAAGCAAAAGTCTTATAGAACTTCATAATCATGATAATGTTTTCATTCTGATATTGGACTGTGTAGGCAAGCTGGGGATGTCCATCTGTCTGATCAAAGTTGACTAAAAAACGATTTGAGCTTGTCAAATTTGGTATACGGTCTTCAGACCAAATTTCTAGCGTTCTATCATAGTTTGAGCAAATTCTGTTCAGAAGAAATCCGGCTGTTTGAATATAAGTATTTAGTTATCGTGTTAACTACTAAAGGAAGAGAACTAGATAGATAAGATTCGGTATACAGATTTAACGTCTTTAGTGTAGACATCTTTCAAATTTTGAGCCAAAACCTACAAAGGGTTGGCTATCTCTCAGTCTGTACTTTCAGAAACATGTAAACGCGATAATTTAAAAAAAAAAAAAAAACAGTGATTTAAGTATATCAAATTAGTAATGGAATTTTCTGACTACAAGTGTAATTTAAATGTCAAATTTTTTGTTTCAGTCTACTGAGAGAAACAGGTGTAAAGCAAAAATTCGATTTATATATATATATTTGGGGATTAATCGCCAAAAAACTCGCCAAGTATAGCTCGACAAATTCAATAAAAATACTAAATTCACGGCAAATTCAAATTAATTCAAAAAAATATTTCGTAACTGTTGTACGTTAGTGCCATGCAAGGCGTTCTCTTTCATGATACGCTTATTAGAGAGTATGCGGGAAAGTTTTGGGGAGACCATTCCCGCTGGTTACTACTGAAGCAGCTGAATTTGCTTTGTTATATTTTTATATCTCTATTATTTTGATGTCCAAATTAATTGGTAAGTTGCCCAAAGTTGACCACTGTGGCAAGATTTCTTATACGTTGTTTTTGATTTCTCTATTTAAATGTTAAAAAAAAAAAAAAATCAGATGACGTTTACACATTTACTCATTTTGTCTAAATAAATTACAACACTTTATTTATTTATTTTGAATTTTGAATGGCTTTGTGCTATACATTATTTTTCGCATGTTGTTAATCTCACTACGCATGAAACACCTGAAATTTGCATTCCAAAATCAGCGACGCCTACTGGAGGCTTGGAGCATGCAAATTTACTGCCTTTGATTCACGCAAACAGCTTTATATCCAGACTATTACAATTATTTAGCTGATTTTTATTGTAAACCATAGCTCAAGTGGGACTTCTTGATGTGCACCAACATGTATTTTGAAGGCAGTGAGATCCACTTTTTCTTTCACACTTCATTACATCGGCACATATGTTTATTGTATTAACATTTATTATCTGCAGGAAGAACATTTATTATTTGGTTTTGTAACATTGAGCACGTGCTTCACTAATAAATTCTAACATGGATGTGGGTGTTAAAAGAAATTATGTTAGTGAGCAGATAAAAAAGAGCTATCGAAACTTTTTTTGTATTATTTAAATATTTTTTATTTATTTAATGATTTGTTTTTAATTTGAAAGTATTTTAAGTACGAAAATTAAAGTATACAATGTAATATAACTAATTTATTATGTATTTTTTTAACATTATAAACTCCAAAATCTTTTCAAGAACGACGGTTCACATCGGTTTAAGTTTTTAAAATATTTCAAATCGTTCTTGCATTTAATTTGTTTTTGTAGAATATAGATAAAAAAAACTAATTTATAAACTTATTACTGACATCTCAATTCGATTTCACTTTATTCTGTTTGGAATGACTTGTTAATTTTGAACTATGTTAGAAGACAAGAACGGCGTCTGAGCCGACACTCCACCTTTAAAGCTTTCGATATATGTGCTTTATTGTCATTATAGTGTCTGATTAAGAGTTCGCAGTTTATGGTATATGTGCCACAAGTTGCAAATTACATTATTTTTAATCTTTTTTTTTACTCTAATTTTATTGAATGTTTAAAATATATGTAAAGTGACCTCTCTGTTAACATTCTGTTTTAATATTTATTATTTAGATTGCTTGCATATATTTTACATTTTTTGGCATCCTTCTTATTTCGATGTCTGTAAAACTAGCCGTATACTAGCATATTGTGCTAGATAAAGTTTCGAATCGAGAAAGAGAGTAGTTTTTGGCATATCAGTTCGACCATATTGGTTATTTTCTAGGATACTTTTCTAAATAATATTTCGATTCGAGCAAGGTATCCGTTTTTTATATATCTCAAGTGACAGAAAGTTCCCTGAGATATCTAAAAGTTGATCTGAGTTCAGTGCTTGGTTAAGTGAAGATATGAATATATTTTCAATTTTATGAATTTCCGAAGATATGAATATATTCCAAAGCAATTACATTTTTTTATATCTTTTGCCATATCTTTGTAGAATTGTATTTTTAGATTTGTTTTTTAATTAAAAATAAATACTGGATACCGTTGCAACTTAATCCTAATTTATTAATGAAGGTGGAGCCTGACATATCAAAAATGAAACAGGTTCAGTTTTCTCTTTAATTCTCATCGACAATAAATTTTAAAATTCCCTATGATGCATTATCACCAACTATTTACTATTATGTGTAATATATTATGATCTTATTACGGTATTAAAGTTTCATTGACGAATCTAATTGAATAATGTACATTTAAAATGTTTTATTCTTTGATTATATGCATTCTATTTTGGATTCATTGATATTTAATAGGAAAATGCTTTTATGATAATACATATGTTTTTACAAAGTTAAACAATAATTGAGAGCCTGCCTTAGACTGATACCATACTGAAACTAATCTTGAACATACTGCTGTATGAACTCGGAACCTCTACTTTTTAGATAGGCTTCTTCATTTCTGTTCTTTCACATGAAAATTGCATTTTAAGTTGACATTTTTTCATCAAGTATAAAGTTTTACAGCATATTTCTCCTCAAAAACTGAATCTAGTTACTTTCTCGTATATCATCAAAAATGGCAATCGTCAAAAAATTCGAATGCGAGATCTTGATGAATCATCACATAGTTGATCTCCCTAAGTTCGAAAAATACATTTTCGGAATGTGTCCGTCTGTCTCTCTGTCTATGACGGAAATAATTCAAAAATGCTTTGATCTAGACGAGTGAAATCTGGTATACTGTTTTATGCCAAATTTATAGATTTCAGTCAAATTTTGACCAAAATCCGGTCAGAGGAAGTCTGTCTTGCTGTACCAATATAATTTAACATGGTAACTACAAAGTGAAGAAAACTGGGTACAAAAAATTCGATACACAGAATAAGCATCTATAGTTTAAGCACCTTTTAAACTTTGAGCTAAATACAATAAGGAATTGAAAGTATGTCGGTCTCTACTTTCGAAAACATGTAAACGTGATGACACAAAGAAGGAATGGCTTAGATATATCAAATTTGGTACGGGATTCTGTGACTACAGTTACAGTTCTGTGTCAAATTTTGGTTTCAATTGATTGAGAAAAGGCATGAAAAAAATAAATACAATTTTCGGATCTTATTAACCGCATACCATGGGTTAATCGCCAAAACGCTCGCCAAGGATGGTACGATAGATTCATTCAAAATGCTAAATTTACGCCAAAGGTTAATATTTCCTATCTATTGTACGCCAATTCCATGCTTGGCCTTCTCTGGGATAAGATCCGTATTATAGAGTATGCGAGAAAGTCTTGGAGAGACCACTCCCTCTGGTTTTCACCTTAGTTACGTACAAGGAATTTGAAGATAGGCGCGTGAAAAAAAATATTTTGAAATTTTACTTGGAAAAAAGAACAAGAACTTTTTTCTATCATTCATTTGCATATTTTTCTTTTGTCAGAATATGTATGTTTGATTATTTTGTATTCATGAGTGAAGAGTCATTAGAGCTTAATGTTTTATCAATGTATACATTTAAAAAAAAATAACCAATGCTCACCAAATTTGTAGGTTAAAATAAATTAGCGAACAGTTATTTCTTCTGCTTTTTTTTTGTACTCAGGAGACTTTTTTTATTTAAGTAATTAAATAAAATATATTTACATTGAATGTTGTCCTTTATATGAAGAAATCAATATTATTTTCTGACCAAAAAGACCACACTTTTATAGACAATAAAAAAAGTGCAATAACTTTTTTTATACCATTTTAATTCATGTGTTTAAATGCGTTGTCCTAAAATTGTCCATAAAATTTCTATTTAATACTATTTTAATGTCTCTTTCTATCAAGAGCTTTTCTTTATGACCGTTCGCTGTTATAAAATGTTTCTATTTCAGTACCAGTTGAAGGAACAATATCGACTGTTTACGATTAACATGGCCAATTATTGCTGAATCGGGAAAAGGCGTGGCACGTTAAACGGTGGATGATTTTTTTTTCTTTAAGATATCTTATTCATTGATTTGCTGAGTTAAAAATGCATGGGATTCGATGTGTGGTTGATATCGTAGGTGAAATATTACTTGTTAATATATGGTTTCAGTTTAGATAAATTGTTTCTTTTTCTTTGTTGTGTAAGAAGAGTAGGTTTGATTGCGGGTAATATGAAGATTGTTGCTAAAGACCTAGGTTATGTACTTCTGTCAACTTTCTTGTCGTCTAAGCCATGCATCATACTTCCTAATTTGCAATATATCTACATATGAAAATCGCGAGATTAGTATGACATTAATAGGTGTTTTCGCCTTTTCACGTATATTATCTTCGTCATTCAGTCAAGAAAAGTAAGTGTGCATTTTGGAAAACTTATTTGATTAAAAATTTAACACTGGTGAACACATTTTGTGAAAAGAGAGCATTGTGAAATTCATTCCTCTGAATTGTTTCGTTTTTGCTTTTTCGTATTCGTAGTATGGAGAAAGTATAGTAATCGTCAAAATGTTCAAATTTGAGATTTTGGCAAGTCTCCATTTTTTTAGACCACTTTGAGTTCGAAAAACATGTTTTTGGAAAATGTCCATCTATCTGTTTATGATGAAGATAATTCAAAAACGTTTTGAGTTAGATAGATAAAATTTGGTATACTCCAAATTTGTAGATTTCTATCAAATTTTGAGGAAAATCTATTCAAAGGAAGTCGGTCAGACCAGCTGTTTTATATTCAAAGTTAACGCGATAACCACAAAACGAAGAGAACTAGATAGATAAAATTCAATACACATATTTAACATCTATAGTATAGACTTCTGTCAAATTTTGCGCGAAATGCAACAAGGGGTTGATTTTCCGCTGTACTTACAGAAATATGTAAATGCTTTAGCCGAAAAACGTACTGATTTAAATATATCAAATCTGGTATGAGATTTAGTGGCTACAAGGGCAGTTTTGAAAAAAGTGTCTAAAATACAAATTGGATTTTCATATACTGTTAACTGCATACCTGATGTCAATCACCAAAGAAAACTCGCCAAGGATGACAAGACACATTCTGTAAAAGGGCTAAATTCACGCCCAAAGGTTAATATTTCGTAACTATTGTACGCCAATGCCATGCAAGGCATTCTATGATATAACACTTTTATTAACCACTTTTGCTGGTTAAAATTCGTGTTCACTTGCACAAACCGATCGACACACGGTAGGCTTCTAACGGATTATGACTCAAAATTTTATGCACATGCATAATTCTGCATATGGTACGATATACTAAATTTCAGGGATGCAAACGATTGTAAAAGCTTCCCCTACACGAATATTGTCTATAATTTACTTTTTGTGTCGTTTTCAGGTAAAATGTGTGCCACCTAGAAATGCAACCGACTTATCCCTAGACAAAAGCAGGGCCACTTAAACACAAAAAAACTGCTTTGATGTTATCCGTGATTCTCATTTGGGGCCGCAGTGGCGTGGTGGTAAGGTCTGAGCTTCCGAACTGGAGGACTTCAGGTTAGAGACTGAATTCCATCGAAGAATCGTCGTGTAAGCGGGTCTTGTGCAGGTTAAATCCTTTCGGGCCAAATGCCCTCCCACTGGTGTAGTGCGGAAGTTAGGAAAGAGGAGTGCCAACTCTGGTGGCTTCCTCTTTATCTGACCGCGGTACGGAATTACGAGTTCGTCCCAAAGTAGTCCTAGTGTTGCTTTAAAAAAACGGGGCGTTAATATAACTGAACTGAACTAAACAGTGGCTCTCGTTCATTTCCTCGGTATTTGCACATAATAGGAATACCTGATTTTCCGCTAATGATTAATAGAGTTATTACAAAAGAAAAATAAAGTTTTAAAACATTACAAAAGCGAGAAAACTGGAAGATTTTACATTTAAAATAAAATATTCCTGTACTGGATTTGAGGGAACATGATGAATATAATGTGTTTGCCACTATAGATGATACTCAAAAATTTAGTAAATCATTTTTTACTTAAACTGGTGTTAAACTATCTGAAATTGAAATGTGAAATAAACGATCACTGAGCAATTATCAGATATAAGATCTAAAACTGAAAAATTTTGTAACAACTTTCAGGAGAAGATTCATGAAGTACTAGATCTTTGTTTCTCTTTTTTCCCATTTTGATTATGTGGGATAAAACAGGAGAGGACATGTGTATCAGAGGATAAATAAGTATTCCCGATGTATATAATGTAAAACATATATTTTCGAGCAGTTTCATGGTCAAAGAGATAGAAGACTCTTAACAGTTTTATCCTTCGGTTTTATTCCATCCCGAGAGGCATAATCTATGTACAAGCAAGTAGCGACAAGGTTCGTCAACACAGAACGACACAGAAGCGAAAAGAGCGAACGTAATATTTATCCCCATTATTATATCTATTTAGGTAAGGGGATTATAGGGATCTTTTAAAAGAATTTGTTTAGATAGACATTTTTTTTATTCCTTCACTCGAAGTGTGGGAACTTGTAGAGTTCAGCAATTTTATAGAGCTCTTGTAGGATTAATTAAATAAAAAAAGGGTGAAATTGGATCTGGAAATAAGAGAACATTTTAGAATGAAATTAATATGGGCTAAATTAAGATAAAAATTAGGAAATTAATTAGGATTTAATTTAGATTTAGAAATATTATTACATGTATGTGCTGGTCATTATTCATTCACAGATAGACTATCTATTAGTTCTGTTGAACAGACTTATAACTCCCTAGTAAATTAATTAATTAGTAAGTATAGTGACTGTGGCTGCTCTTAGGTTAGTGGCAGTCCCTTTAATTTTGTATATTCTGAAAACATTTTAGGCGCATATAATTTTTGATTGATCATTTTCAATTGCTCATTTCATAGCTTCGAAGAATGAATAGTAATAGTTGTATAAATCTATTTTTTTTAAAGCTTTATCGTCTTTTTATAATCAATTGGTATTTTTTTATTATTATTAATGAGGCACTATCTATAAAGAGATCTGAGATGAGAAACCGAGTGAGAAAGTTGATAAACATGCTTGTGAAATGGTATTAGGTTTGCTGATAGATTTCGTGATAGAGTGCATGACGGATTTTGAGTAGGCGCCTGACTCTTTAAACTCCCACACCTGATTAACATTGAGAACGCGTGACATTTGAGCTTATTCATATATGGATTCGACAGACATTCGAAGGGATCTGATTTGAATACGCGATATCGTCTGCTTGTGAAGTTGTGTTTTTCTATAATGATAAAAATCTCGATTAATTTTTCATTTGTCAAAAAGTAAAATCCAAGATTATCCTTGTCGACCGAGGTGACTAATAACTAAACCCCAGCTTCAAAATAAATAAATAGATAAATAATTTTAAAAAAATTTTAAAAAATGAATTGCATTTAAGAAAATAAAATCATCGAACGTTTCAGAAAAAGGTGTCAAAATTGGCATTGTAGTTGATTTTCATAATGCAAAGGCTTAAAAAAATTACTCGAATGGGCGTAAGACATTCAGAGTGAAGGCTTGTTAAATGTCTTTATTTTTTAGGAGAAGAGGTGGGGGGGTGATTTTAAAAGTTTATTTAGAGGAGGAAAAAAATAAAACCATAATTCCAATCTTAAATACTTCTACTGTAATGCAAACAAATTTTATGTGTTTTCACAAAAAAAAAAAAAAAAAAAAAAAAAAAAACCCTTGAATATCGTGTTTGAGAACTGAGGGTGGATATCTTTTGAGAAAAAAAATCTTTGGAAAAAATGCTAGGCAAATAGCGAAGCAATTAGGAATTCTCTAATCAAAAGTAACTAACGCTTAAAAAATTACCCGTAAGAAATTTGATAAGTAATAAAAGCTTATTAACCCTTCTTTGCATGATTTTTTTTTTGTGTGTGTGTGTGAAATAAATCAGAGTGATATAATTCATGCTCTAGATTAAAGGAAAAATGTTTTAAAAAATTCTAGTATTTATATATAATATAAAATCATTAAAAAACAGTGTGATGGAAATATCCATCATCATGCAAATTTGCATGTTAAGATCAATACAAAATCTTCAGTGTCCCTCTCTTCTAAATTTCTCCACTCATTATCGCTTTTATTAACACAAAAATTCTCAATCTCAGATTAGTTATAAAAATATTCAAGAAATTGCACATTTCTTTCTATCACAACAAACAGCGGAATGACATGTTCAAACCTGTTATAATAATTGTTACATTTGATTTTTTTTATAGCTACGTTCCTTATTACGCAACAGTTGTGAAAAAAGTTGCTGTTTCGAGTAAACATTTTTGTTCACTAAATAATGTTATGATGGAAATTTCCATCATCATGCAAAGAAGGGTTAAAATGTATTTACTGATACATATAAGCATTTGCAGTGTTATTTTTATTCTTTCAAATAAACAGTTTTGAAAAATGTTGTCGAAAGAAAAGAAGATAAGATTTAAAATTTAATTTGTATCAACCGCGAGTCGTCCATTATCTGAAGTGATTGCGATACCATACAACATGGATAATCGAAATTTTGCTATACCTGTTTTATTTCCTCATACTGATTAAAGTTATTTCAATCTGTGAAAGGCAGCTAAAAGGACGATGGAATTTACTTAATTTATAATCTTCCTGAATATCTGATAAAATTAGTTTCATTCTCATGGTTTTATTATAATTATAGATATTGCGTTTAAGCAAGCGATATATCGATTATTTATAACCCCAAAGAATAAACGAAGTGTAAATTGTTGAGAATTATTTCTGCATTTTGTGAGAGAATTGATATTGAAATAAAATTGCCCCACTTAACGAATTTATGGTGAGAATTGCACTCTTTCGATGCACAAATCGTTGAGCTCATACTAGAAAGGCAATTATTGCAAACGCTAAACGGAAAAAAAGAAGAAAAAATTTCGATGAGTTTTGCAGATATGTTGCATATTCCATTGTTTGAGTCTGTCCGAGTGTAATCGTTCCGTTCAAGATAATAACTCGAGAAAATTCCAGATGAATTCGAGAAAGAAAAGAACCTGCTTTTAATTGGACTCAATTTCTGATTCAGAAACAAAGATTGTGATAAACGATCTTTTGCAACAATCGAAAACGTTGGAAGATAAGTCCAGTCGACTTGCATTGAAATGCCTTTTCAACACGTAAATTATAAATCTCTCAAAATTTATCCTTTTGCAACAGTTGATGAAAAGAAATATATACACCTGAACTTGAAATGCAGAAATGAAAAATGAAATAGTTCAAGTTTTTCTATTCAGTTTGGAACTTACTATTATTATTTCTGTGGGTGCAAATTACAACTTGTACCGGAGGCACTCGAAATAATTAGAGTGTACATCGAAACTCCCACTTTGCTGTCCGTCTGTGTGGAACTCTCAGCCTTGATCTTATTCTTGTTACCTAGGAAGGATTTGAAATAAAAATTAATTTTATTAACTCGACCACATTCGTTGAAACGGAATGTTTCACTGTTAGAAAACAACAAGAATTGACCTCGAAGTCAGTTACACACTGAAGCGTGGCTTTTTTGCAGACTACATAAAATTTTCGCAACGTAGATATCATGTTGTTAAAAACAGAAGATACACCTTTAAGGAGGAAATACATTAGGCCGTAGTAGAATAAAGGTCGGGCACAAAGAGAAACAAAATTGCCCTATATTCCTTGAGGGTATGGCCCTTGCCTCGTAGAGAAAATGAGATTTTTCAATGACCTTCATAAGGTTCTTATAGCTCCTTGTGGATGGGCGTAATGAGGGTTGGGTGCTTCCAGAATGGGTGTTGACCGGTTTGAGAATTCAAACACATTAATAAACGATCCAATATACTACACCAAACTGTATTTTTTAGAACACAAGATTATTTGCAAGAACCGGTAAATAATTTTTATACAAGTAATATTTGCAAAATTTAATGAGTTCTGGATTTCGTAGAAATCCAGATTATAAATATCTATTAAATTCTAACTGGCATGCGCTGAATAAATAAAAGAAATTGTGTTTTAATAAAGGACTGGCTAGATACCGTTTCATCGAAAAGGCTTATTTTACGGAATGCAAGTTCTGTCACGCTGTTATATAAACTTTATTGAAATGAATACACACACACACAACACACATGCATGCACGCACACACACAATCAAATTTATTTTTATTTCTTTCCGTACCATTTTACATTTAAAAGAAGTGCGAAAGATATCCAGATTTTCAACGTTTACATTTCATCCAAAATAGTTGTTTTCAGAATTGCATTCATAAGATAATATTATACAAGTAATGGAGGTTGAAAAAAGTTTTTTAATGTTATATAACATTTTCTTACTGGGGAGGGGACGTACCACTTGTTTTCCTGCGGTAATATAATAATAATAAACAACTATTGAATCTTTTTTACTGTTAGAAAAGGAAACAATTTTTAAAACGTGTATGTTAGTGTTATTTTATTTGCCAAAAATAACACTTACAAAATTTTATTTACCTGTCGAGAGAGGATATAAATTAGAAAAGACATTTTCTAGACCAAAATTTAACATTTTTAGCTTATATATATCAGTTATTTAAAGGAGAAAAAATATTTGTTTGACACTTCTTCTGAGATGTTTAACAACTTGCAGAATAAATCGAAAGAAAAAAGAGGAATGAATGGATGGAATATTTTAATTTTCCTGTCTAAGAGATAAAGGATGTGTGGGTGGAGTATATCTTTCAAAAACATTATAATTATCCTCAATATAAACAACAAAATTTCGAATATGTGTGAAAGTTTTTTAGTAGCATATAGTTGAAAGCGATAAGTTTAAAAGAATTGCCAGCGAATTCAAGTTTATTTCTGTTAGATCAATTTTGATTTATGCTATTTTTTTGTAACATTATTTTTTTCCTGCAAACAATATGTTTTAACAAGAAAATAAAAAAAGCCAAAAACATACTCTTAAAGAGTTTATGCTTCTTAAATTTCAAGCGAAATATTAAAGCAAATATTAAAAGAATTAAATCTGTAAAATTGCGAGATCCTGCATTCCCCCCCCCCCCAAAAAAAATGTTTATCTCAACAAAAGTTGTTCTCTCGTATTACGGATGTGCTATTTTTCTAAATATGTTCTTTCTATGTAAAATAAAACCCTGAAAGAAACAAGCGCACTCTTTTATGTGTAGTAGATATTTATTGTAATTTGGACAGGGATTGACGGTTTCATTCACGATTTTAAAGATTCTTCTTGGCCAAGTAACTGTCTCGATTTCGAGTTTGAACTGCGGGTTCTACATGTAATTTTACCAGAAATTCGCCGCAAGATCAGAGATACTACTACATGTTCACAGCTCGGATTGCGTTGAAATTGGATTGAGTGGACTTTTTATTTATAATATGGTTATAAGAAAACTAATCATTGGTTGAAACTTTTTTTTTTTCCATTCCGACCCTTTTATCCAAAGGGTGGAAACAGCTATCGGCGGGAAGAAGTTAGAAACTTGAGATTTTAGTTATTCTAAATGACATCTTATTTAAAAATATGATTTAGTGAATTTTACATGTATTTACAACATACTTTTGTGAATGATTAAAATTAAAAGAAAGTTTTGTTTAGTTTGTAGTACCTGTAAAGACTATTTTATAAAGGAGGCCAATTAACATTAATTCAGATATCGTTGCTTCTTTGCTATCTGAATGCTTTCAGAAACAAACGTTAGTCGTATTTTTTCTTTCTCATACACGCAGTATAGAGAAAATATAGTAATCGTCAAAAAATCTGTTTGATGAATCTCCACGTTTTAGACCTCACTGAGTTCGAAAAGCACATTTTTGGAAAATGTCCGTCTATCTGTGACGAAGATAACTCAAAAATCTTTTGAGCTAGACAATTGAAATTTGGTATATGGTATTTAAATCAAATTTTAAGTAAAATCTGTTCAGAGAAAGTCCATCGATCCGGCCGTTCGCATATGAGTTAACACGATAACTAGAAAACGAAGAAAGCCATATACATAAGTTTCGGTACACAGATTTAACATCTACAAAGTAGACACCTGTCAAAGTTTGAGACAAAACCAATAATGGTTGTCTGTCTATCTGTCTGTACTCTCAGAAACATGCTAATTGTTAGGATGTAGTGATTACAAATTATCACTAAAATATTAGGTTTTGGATTTAGTGGTTACAAGTCCATTTTGTGTCAAATCCTTGCTTCAATCAATTAAGAAAAACGCTTCCAAAACACTATTCCATTTTCAGATACTTTTAACACCTTGGGATTAATCGCCAAGAGTGACATGAGAGATTCAGTAGAAAGGCCAAATTCACGCCAAAATTTAATATTTCGTAACTGTCATGCAAGACTTTCTATGGCATGGCAAGTTCATTAGAGAGTATGCGAAAAAGTTTTTGGGAAGAAAACTCACGCTGCTTTATTTTTGTGTCCGTATTGAATTCTTATGGTAAACAGATTGACTTCAAACTAAAATGTGTTTCTCAAAAGAAATTGCATCTGGGCCAAGATTCTGTTAGCGAATTTCAAATTTACCGGTAAAACGCTACTCTCATAAGAAAATGGGTCATGGTGGCCTGGTGGTAAGGTCTCGGCTTGTGAGTCGTAGGGTTTCAGGTTCGAGACCCGATTCCACCGAAGAACCGTCGTGTAAGGGGGTCTGTTGCACGTTAAATCCGTCATGTCAAACGTCCTCCCGCTGGTATGGTGTGGCGTGGAGAGGAGGGTGCCAGCTCAGGTGTCGTCCTCGTCATCTGACCGCGGTTCAAAATTACGAGGTCCGTCCCAAAATAGCCCTAGTGTTGCTTTACAACGGGACGTTAATATAACTAAACTAAACTAAAACTAAACTCATAAGAAAATGGCCTCCATGCGGATCAAAATCTCCTTATCAAATATTGTGGCGTTAGGTCATATAGATCATATTGTTAGTTTTTATGAATCTCAAAAAGAAAAAAAAAATTCCTAAATTGGCTTTGTGTTATCATTTTTACTGTTTGCTTATCCCCTGAAGTTTCCATAATTGTAATCGCTGTTACTTAACTTCTTTCATGTTTTGTTAAATGGAATGCTATATTTTGAGACTTCCGATTTTTTCAATCGCTTTCTGATGTAATAAACCCTTGGAATTTTATATCGTTGTATTTCTCGATGGTAGTTTAATATTTTAATACTTTCTGTTCTTGATTATTTAATTTAAATTTGAATACAATTAAGAGATGCAGTCTTGTTATGGATTTGAGAAAACGTGAGGCCCTGAAAATTTTATTACTGTAGAGTTCTTGCAGAATTTGATTAAGAAATCACACTTATAAGAAAAACTTCGAAGAAAGGGAAATTTATCATAAAGTAATGTGATGTATCTAAATTTGCTGTATATCAGCTATTTCATCTATCGAGTTTTCACACAATATGTAACTTTGTAACCGTGTTGTATATGTACTATATAAAAGGCTTAAATCATAATAAATGCAGTCAAACCTCGCTTAACGAGCACCTCTTATAAAACGAGTGATTGGCATAACGAGCAGAACAAAATGCAAAATGTAAATCGCTTAGCGAGCAAAACGAAATGCAAAATACAAATTGCTTAATGAGCAAAACGAAATGCAAAATATAAATCGCTTAGTGAGCAAAACAAAGTGCAAAATGTAAATCGATTAACGAGCAAAACAAAATGTAAAATGTAAATCGTTTAACGAACAAAACAAAATGTAAAATGCTTAACGAGCGATGTTTCAAAGTTACGAGATGATACCGTGATATCGCATGCTGGATTTATCTGTTCAGTCTGTGTTCATACTTCCTTTTCTTTTTGACCGCTTATTTGAAAAGCACTCTTATTTTTACACAGAAGTACTGCCAGATGGCGTTGTCGAACACCTCGACTCCGTGGTATTTGAGTATGGTGTCTTTATCCTTTTACTCCTTTTACTATTGACCCGGTCGAAACGGCCCGTACAAATTCTATACTGGTGGTCTGGTCTCTGTCTCAACCGAAGATACGAGATATTAAACGATTCATCGTCCAGGATGACTTCGCTTTATATCCTGCAATCCTCGTTCGAAACAGAAATAAACCTGCTAATATAGAATTTGCATGACCGATTGGACTGGGTTAGTAGTGAAAAGGTTAATCGCTGAGATTGTATCTCTGGTCAAGCTTATGGAACTAGAGATGGATAGCAACGACAAAGTATGCAGAAAAACGTTGCGGAGGAGATTTGGTGAGGAGAGAATAAAATAATGGATTCAACAGAGCTAGAAGAAATGCTGAAAGCATGGTAAATTATGCATACTCGTCGTTGAAAAGCATCACCTAAAAATTTATTTAACGATATGACATTGAAAATAAAATACAAATAGACTATAATTCTTACCTAGAGTATTTCTATCAGCGCTTGACGCTTTTCCATTTTGGTTTTGACTGCCTTATTTTTGATACTAGATAATTTTTTATTTACAGTTCACCGTTATTTATTAATGCACTAATAATAACTATTTATCTTACAACTTTAAACGAGCAATTCTTTTTACGCTTACGTGCGCCCCCCCCCCCCCCCCCCCCCCACCCAATTTTATGATCGACTTTTAGAGCCTTTTTCCATCTGCTCTCATTCTGACAATACCATATAGCACCATCTTCTTAATTTTTGTGATACTTGCGTTGTTGCTGTAGGATGATAACATACTGGTACCTCAAAATTTTATGAGATTATGCTATATGGCATTTCCGAGTTGAATACGTTCGGTTCACATCCAGTAGCAACATGAAATTATTGTATTAACTAATCAACTTGTCGTACACGTAACATTCCCGCATTTGGGCATTAAATCAATATTGGATATGTTTTTCTTTGGTTATTCCAAAGAATTCATACGGTTTACTTATAATGTATACTAACTGTACCCGTTCACACTTTGCTGTGTTTGATCAAAAGGCAGTTTTGATACCTCAAACATAATTTATTAATTATCAAATGTATACAATACATCAAAATGAAAATTAACAATAAAATTATCCCTACATATATGTCATTTGAATATAATATATGTACAAAACATAGATATACATAGTTGATGGTAGAATAAACATGCTTCTTCATTTGTGATATTAAACAATATTGCAAACGAATTTCAATTGTAAAATAATTATGAAATTATTAAATATCACCATGAAATGAATGATATTTGATGATTGATAGTGAACTTTATCTTAGTAGTGCTTGTAAATATACATTTTTTATTTTCCTATCTGGTGCAAGAACAAATAAATTGGATGGTTTTCCAACTCGTGAACCCCAACGTATAGCTGTCCATGTGAGAAGCATGGATTTATCAAATTTAATCCACATACTTGCAATGATTGTCCCTGTGCTTTGTTAATAATCATTGCAAAGGCTAGTCGTACAGGAAACTGTAGACGTTTGAATTCAAATGGAGTATCCGTTGGTATCATGGGAATGCGTGGTAGTAGTACATGTTACCCCTGGTGTTTTCCATTTAAAATGGTTGCCTCAATTATGTTATTCATTAATTTTTTTACTGATAGCCTAGTCCCACTGCATAGTCGCGGTGGATTTATATTTCGTAGAAGGATGATTGGGGAACCAATTTTCAAAGATAAAATATGCGGTGGCATTCCTGGTAGATCCAATGAATTTAAAAATTATATTAGATAATTAACTGATTCATCGTAATTGGCAACAGTATCTATGGGTTTATATGTTGTTTCTTCATCAGGTATTTAATTTTGAATTGTGCAGTTTATTAAATTCACATCAATGTTTTTGGCTGCCAATATAGCACGCTCACTAACCCATTGATTATTTTTATAATTCTGTTATAAATTTGGAAAACCTTCGGCAATCAATTCATCAATAGATTTTACAATGTGACAAAAGTTTTCTGGTAATGTAATACAGTGTGTGAATTCGTCCATTTCCATTTTACCATTCCCAATATCTAACAATTGTTTTGCAAATCGTTCAGAAGATTCATCTTGTTGTAATTGAACACGCATATTGGTCTTTAAAGATATTTTCTCCATATACTGCCATAACACTGATGATTTGAGACATGCATTCAATTTATCTGCAGGTGTTGAAAGTGGTATAACTGGTAGAGTTTGTCGAAAATCACCAGCTAGCAAAATGAGTGCACCACCAAAGAGCTGGTGATTTCCTCTCAAATCTTTTAATGTGCGATTGAGTGCTTCCAATGATTTCTTGTGTGCCATGGTGCATTCATCCCATATTATAAGCTGACATGATCTTAGTACTTTTCCCATCCCAGAATATTTGCTAATATTACATGTTGGAGTTTCAATTACCTGCATATTTAATGGCAATTTCAATGCTGAATGTGCTGTTCGACCACCGTCCAAAAGAGTTGCTGCAATACCAGATGATGCAATAGTAGTAGTGATCCAGCATGGTGATAAATTTGCCCTTGTACTTTAAATGTTGGCATATAATTTGCGCTAACAATATTGCTCCGAACGATGTCATTTGGAAGCATAAATTGTACTTGCGTATATTTTTCAAATTTTTTTTTGATTCACTTGTTTTACCTGGTATTAAATTAAAGTGGTTCAGGTGGTGAACACAAGTCTGGTAACTTTACTTTTCCACCTGCGCAGCATATACCTGGTGTTTCATTTTTTAATTTTTGAGCACCACAATATGTACACTTTTTATCCATTTTTCCAATTATTATTACACTTGGATGAAGACTGTAATTGTAAAGGGGATTGTAATTGAAACCACATAAATTCAAATCAATATGTATCGTTCGTCTTGTCTGTGTCATTCGAATTCGATTCCTTTGCTGCCTTGCTTGCCTCTGTTCACTCGTTTCTAATGATCAAGCAAGAGCAGTGTGACCTCGATCTCTTTCTTGCTTAGCTTGACTCTGCTCACTTGTTTCTGAAGCTCGAGCAAGAGCAGTCTTTTGGAATTATACTTTCAATTAGTAAGTACTTTGCTTTCTTGTTTAATTGATTTTGGTTCCATTTTCATGGTATTTTGTGGTTTGATTTGCTGTGTTTTTATCTGGATTGTTTTTTGGAAATGATTTTACTTGTTTTGGTATGATTATCTTTAATCTTGTGATACTAATTTTGTCTCCAAAACCTCAATTTTCTGGGATTTTTGGGTCACGAGGGGTCAGTTTGTTGGACGAGAGTCAGACCCTTCACAGAAAAAATCCCTGGTTTGAATCCTTGCCTGAGGGTGAACCTTGAAAAAGTCTTCGGGCCGGATTCATTTTATCTTTCTTTTTGAATTTTGACTGTAAACTTATTATTTATTTCTAATTCTATTTTGGTTATTATGGGTATGTTATTTTTATAGTTTGTTTTATAAAACTAAATTCTATGAGTAAAAATTTAATTTTTCAATTTATTCATGGTTACACTTTTAACAAATATTACTAATTAAATGTTATTTTGATATTTTTGGGATATTTGTTCGGGAACATCTAGAACCCCAACTCTGATTTTAAATTTTTTTTTCAAAAACCTTCCTATGGATATACCTTATAATTTCCCAAATTTTCACGGCGATTGGATGTATGGTTTTTGAATCTATCGAGTACAGACAGAAAGACACACATTCATTTTCATATATATAGATTTGTACCCAACGTGTGCACTTTACAGCGCCTAGGAATCCTTTGAGAAAAACATTTGATTTTAATTTGCACAGCCAAGGCTCATCTCAAGAAAATATGGAGGGAAATTCTCCCAACCCGGATTTTCAAACTTCGCTTCCCCCCTAAAGAAACCCCTCCTAAGCGAAGTTCGGTTTCTCAAGTACTTTCATATTATATTATGATTGTCTAACGCAGAATAGCAAATATCGGCTAGAATTTTCTTTTTAAAACATCAGAAATTCATAAAAATGAATAAAAATGAATAAAAATCCGATAATAATGTTTATTCAATTTCGATCAAAATTATTTAACACTAAAACGCTCCGCCCTTGCATTCTACTGGTAATTTTATAACCACTTATATTCAAACTTAAAATAGCATTTCAATTTTGGAGTTGTGCAGTCATCTGACATTCTCTGGTTTCCTAGAAGTCTAATTTCTATAACTTGTGACGTGAAGCTGTGATATCAAGTAGACATCTCGTGACTAAAATAAATGCTATCTCAGCTTTATTTATAGATACAGATAGATTCCTTATTGAAGCTATTTGAATTTTCTGTTTAACTTTTTTTATTTCTCTTTTTTCCTTTGCTTTGCTGAGTTTTCGCTCTAGTGCTAATCAAGATACGACAAAGAAATTTTAAAAGTCGCCATAACACAAGCGTTTCACTCCATCTTGAAAAATAATATTATAGCTTTGATTTAAAGATAACTCCTCACCTACTCATTTATCAAAAGTTGATTACAAAAGTCGTCAGAATTGAAACTGTTTTGTTGGAGAAACCCATTGGATTCCACGTGCCATGAACCACGCCTGCCAATTTTTGCTGGAAGCATCGTAAAATGTGTTATTGTCTTTGCTGCTGCTGAGCTTTGAAAGGAAGGCATGTTATTCAACGTTCTGTAATTCCTGATATGTACTGCTACATAAAATCAAAAGAAAAAAAAATTATCATTAGAATTTTAGTATCATTAGAACTTTAGATTCTGAGTTTTTTTTTTTTTTTGCAACTTTTCAGATGATTTTGCTATGTCTTATTGTTATTGATTCAGCCACACCCTATTCCTTTGGATATTTTCAGATTTTTCTAGTACCGTCTTTAGACCTCGCCCAAGGTTATGTCAAGTTCACCAGTTCTATGTTATTGTGCTTTTCTGTCGAAATCTCTGTTAACTGTCGTGTGCCCCATTCCCTTCAATTCTGAAATTTTCTTTTCTTTTAAACATGCATGCACGTAAAAAAAAAAAATGATTCAAAGAATTGTTAAAAATGAACCTACTTTATAAAACACTAGACATCGAAGAAAGAATATAATGAAAGCATTTTTTAAAATTTGTGTTGTGCAATGAAAAAAAAATGTTAAAAACTGTAGCTATTTTAATAAGGTTAAAAAAATATTTAAACTCATTTTATGCTATATATTAATTTTTGAAATTTATGAATGGTTTAATAGCATTAAAATTTTATGATTTGATTTTTTTTGATTGATTTTAATTTTTACATTTGTAAATCTAATATAGTTATTGGTTTTTTTTTAAATTTCTGATTTCAATATATTATTTTTATGAAATCTAAGATATTTTAAGTAGATATTTTGAAAAATTTATGCTAATTTCTAATACATTTTTTTATACTTTAAAATTGAGATTATTATATAATTTAAGAAATTTAGTGTTATTATGAAGTGTGGCTATTAAAAAAAGTCCTTAAAATAATGTTAAATTGGATTCAAGTTTGTATGTTTTGAAATTTTCGGTAAGTATTATCTGATTAAAAATTTAATTTGGTGATAAATTTAATTTTTAGATATAGTTAAAACATACTAAAATGTTTGATAAAAACTATCTTGGTTAATATTAAAAATACTCTCTCAAGCATTTGGTCTTCACTTTTTAATTTATTGTGATGATAAAATGCAAATCTTTCTGGAGATTGTTTTCTTTTAAACCTTAAAAGCATATCCTTGTTACGAAAGATCATCTGGTGAATGTAGGGGGGGAAAAGTTTTAACTCGTCGGATTATAGAAAAGCACATTTTATTATATAAGACAGGTAACAAAATTTTAGCCCAGATATCTAAGCAGGAAAGAAAGTCAAAGCAAAAGCAGACTATTCGGAGACAGTAATGCCCAGACAACTCAAATGAACGAAGGCTGCTCTCTCTTCTATCAGCAATTCAAAGAGAGAATTCCACCTCGTGGTAGCATTTTCATTTATATAGTCTCCGTAACAGGATAGGGAATTTTCTAGAAATATCTCGATTCCAAATAAAAATAGCAACACAATTCTTGTATTTTCTAGAACCTTCAACCGTTGGGAGTCATTGATCTCTATCCATTCAGCATGCGTTAAAAATATCTATAATTCTCATTTCCTTACTAAAAGACTAATTTCGTAGGGAAACTTTTCTACAGATTTGTAACGATATTGTCTGATAGAATGAATGATATTTTTTGAATTAAAAAATATTTCTTTTGAGCATTAATTTTAATAACAATACAACTCGGGCTCATGTTTAAATCATGGAAAAGAATGCTCTATATAAATCTTAATGCAAATACAAATATTTTAACTCTTTGAAAAAAATACATTAATCCATAAATTTTTGTAGATGCCAAATTCTATTGCTTAATACAACCTCTGTAGAAGGAAATACTTATCATGATTTGATGACTTGCAGTTTACAAATTTGGCCCATGTGCAATTGCAATCAGTGCATTAAGTAATTTCAAATTCCTGATTTAAATCATAGCCTTTTATTGCATGATTTAAGATTGCTGGTTTGAATTTTAAGATAGTTTTGAATAAATTTCAAATCTTGTATACTATACAAGAATGGCATTTAGTAGTCTGTGGGTGTTCCAAGAAATCTTTTTAATTACGAGGATTTATTCTGGTGCGATCTTTCTTCAATTAGTCCCGAGGGTTTTTTTTATTTATATTTTTTTGATGATGCTGAATTTAGCGCGTGCTTATTAAATGCATCCAGTGTGATACAATCCAATCACTTTGTTCATGTCAGATCTGTGTTTAATAGCTCCGTTTTGTGGGATGGCTGTCTGACAGACGACACTGATGGATTATGATGGAAAACTTTGTTAATACTTCAATATTCCCTCTCTTAACTTTCTGAAACTATCATCTTCGTGCTTCAGGTTCTTTTGTATGCATGTTTCTACGCTTAGTGAAATATGCAAACTCTCGAATGCATCATTCTACCTATCTAAACTTATCTAATGATAATAAATGGATTATAAAGGTGAAAAAGTCAACTGGGGTATTAATCTGACTAATTTAATATCCGTTTTGTTTTACAAACCTAATATTTTTAAAATGTTTATTTTTAAAAAAAATTATTTGCAGCTTATGGAGATAAATTTTTGTGTTCTGTCTGTCTCTGTCTTGAATTTGAATAATTAATGATTTTAATAGTTATTATGAGTGTGTAATAATAGTATGCATTATACAGTTTGAACACGGTCATGTCAGTAAAGCTTTCTGTTTAGATTATTATATTCTTGTTTTGAAATAGTTTAAATAATTTCTTGTTTATCATTGCACTTAGAATAACGAAAACTTCATAACCTATAAAAGAAAAGTGGGGATATGTTTTGTAAAACGTATGCATATTATGGTTTCTATAATAACTAAACTACCTGTAAAAATACTATTTTATATTATTCAAAATGTCAAGAATGTTATTTTCGATACTATGAATGCAAATGTATATTTTGATAGGAATACCAGCAGGCGATACCACAGTTTTCAAAAAATAACATCCCGAATACATTGAAATACCTGAAATGTGTGTTTTTGAACTCTAGAATGCATTTTGTGTTGTTTTTGTCACAAATTTTTATATGAATTTCAAATAGGTGCTTTTAAATGTAAAGGTTGCTAATATCAGTTATTTATGCATTGAAGATAGTTTTGATGAATTTGAATCCATAACTTCTTTTTGTAAGCACAGATTTCTAAACAAAATTAATTCGAATTCATGTCATACTTTTTATTTTGAAATTGCAGGTGTTGAAATATTGTTATGTAAATACTTGGTGATAGATTTTCAGTCTTAGATATCTTTTGAGATTATGGAACTTATAAGGATTGACAATTTCATTTATATTTATAACTTGCCTAGAGATTCAATTTTATTGCTAACAAATTTAGACTGTATCAAATTAGATCAAATGAATTAGAGAACAGAATAAATGGAAACTAAGGCCAATAAAACCAGAAAATTATAGGCCGGAAGCATATTGCCAATGAAATATAAAAAATTTCCATAAATTAACATTAATTTTACTTAAAAAAATTTTCGTAATAAAATTTCAAATCAAAAGAATTTTATCAAAATTCCTTCTGAAAAGACATTGAATTTGACAGTGCTTGCAAATGACATTTTAATTCGATGATACAGTATACCAGTAAATTTCGTTTTATCAGTAATGCACCCGAAACTAATGTTCTGTAATTACAGTATCTGCTAATAAAATTTTATCCGTGGATGTAGTATACCTGCATATAATATATTATTTGTAAATGTAGTTTGCCTTCAAATTACATATTATTCATAAATATAGTGTACTTACAAGTAACGTTTTACGTGCAAGTACAGATAATCAATTCGTCATCAATTGTAAACAAACAGTTTCTTTTTTTATTTTTAAACTGCTAGTATTGAATTATTGTGTAAATATTAGATGGTCGAACTTTGATATTCCCATTCAAAGTCAAACTAATATATCCTCTAAATATATTAATCATAATAAGAATATCAAATCTCGATAATTTGCATTTCAGCTCTCTAGAAAACTAATGATATTTAAAAGCCCAAAAATTATTTATGGACAAATCTAGATGAACAGTCTTTTGTTAACATTAATTATTTAGTTTGTGAAGTGAAACCTTTCTTAACAAGCATAAATTGTTCCCTAATCATACTCAAGAAAACTAATGATATTTAAAAGCCCCAAAATTATT
>JAPMOR010062530.1:1278031-1296187 GCA_026543865.1 Argiope aurantia | reverse complement strand
ATTGTTCTCGAATCATACTCTAGAAAACTAATGATATTTAAAAGCCCAAAAATTATTTATGGGCAAATATAGATGAACAATCTTTTGTTAACATTAATTATTTAGTTTGTGAAGTGAAATCTTTCTTAACAAGCATAAATTGTTCCTGAATTATACTCGTAATGCGAAACATTAATGAAGTAACACACATTCTTTTTTTCTTTTGTTCTATAGAATGAATGTAAAATGTGATAATGCGTTCCATTCAGGAGGAGGAGTTTACGATAGCTCGAACAAGTTTATTATAATGTAATATATTATTTTCATTAAATTTAAAATAATAAAATATTTGTCTAAATATTCATACAAAATACATGCAGAATTTATAAGAAAATTGTCAAAAACATTTGTTTTCGTTTGCACTGCAGAATGTGGCGAAAATGAAATACAGTAATATTGTTAATTAAATTTGTAGCTCGTTTAGCTTTTGCCTTAATAGGATGATTTTTCTCAACATACGATGTAACAGTTTGCCATGCTTTCAATATCTTCCTTATTTTCTGTGAAAGGTTGATGCTATGCTGTAGCAGTTATCTTCACTACAGCTTCTTGCTTTGTGGAGAATGCTCTTGACTGTGTTTGTATTTTCATTGTTACGAAATGTTTCTCTGCTCATATCACAATGGGAAACCATGATGCTTATCAAAGATGTCTCACATTTTTTGATTATTCAATTAATTATATATTTTAAGCTCTTTAATAATAATAATAATAATATATAACCTTTTAGTTATATATTAATTTGAAATAAATTTTAAAAAACATCAGTGAATAAGCTTTAAATATAGACTGATACATACAGGCAGGTCTCTACATGTAAAGTCACTATGTGTCCTCGTCATTCGTTTTTCGAAACATCACTCGCTAAAGGAGTCACTTTTTACAAAATTTAGTGATTGCTTCATTTATTCACTTTATTCATCTTTTTTCCGAATCATGTCTAATAAAGATACATGAATTTGATTTGCAGTTCAGATGCAAATGTGGAGTGATTATTATCTCTGACATCACTTAAATAGTCGATTGAAGAAATCAAATTGTTTGTTAAGAAAAATGAATCAATTATCATTTGTCTCTGAAATTTTAAAATGACTTGTGCTGAGTTTTATAATTATATGAATGTGCACAATGATATAATTGACAAAGTAAAATTAACCTTACAATGGCTGAGCTAAAATAGATTGACTATGCATCTTTTATATTATTCCATGTATTCATTTTTTTAGATTGCTTAAACTATATTGATTTTATTAGAGTAAAATAAAATATTACTTACTCACTTTTTTCATGTTTTATTTATTTAGCATTTAAACGTCCCATATCGATGCTTTGCAATTAAGGTAATCCTAAACAAATACCTCAGTATTTCCGATATCAAAAAATTTAATTACTTCTCTGTATCAATACTTTGGAAATTAACGCGTATCTGTATTTTACTATGTCAATCTCTAATTTATTTATTATTTTATTTCTGCCTTTGTTTTACTTGCCGTCTTTGGCGACCAGCTAGTTCGCCAGCATTAAGGCTCGCTAAAAGTTTCAATTAAATATTTTATGCAACTTCGTCACTTAATAGCTTCTTCAACAAATTATTTTTAAGCTTCAAATTTTAATAGTCATATTATTCACTCATTCCATTATGTAGGTCTTATACCATTCAGTTCATTGTACTATGTATCTCATTCTACTTTTCTGTCAGCGCCCGTAAAGTATGAACTTTAATTTAAAATAAACGTTAAACTGCAAAAAAATTTACTAAAACCAAACATGCCTTAAAAAAAAAAAAGAGAGAGAGAGAGAGAGAATTGAAAGCAGAGTCATTCGGCATTGAAATCTTATGTTCACTACAGAATAATTTTCATATTTTATATATCTGAAGGAATTATTCAACAAACATTTCATCGGAAAATTCAGTTTTTACTTTTGCTTTCAAAAGGATTTAAATGACGTCAATAATAATATTTTATTTTGTTTCGGTCAATAAATATGCTTCAAAAATTATGAAGTTTAACTTTTAGACAGTCCTTTGATCCTAAAGAATCATATTCTGCGAAATATTCTTGACATTCCACCTTTTAAATAAATGAATAAACATTTCTATCTTCTGCGATCAAATATGACCGATTTATATAGTTTAAATATTGTAATTTTAGAAAAATCAATATTTTCATAATCTCTCACAAACACTGGGAGATGACTGACGTATCTTCTTTAAGAGGTTTGATGAAGTGGTCTAAAATAGCCAGATTTTATAGAATAACGATATTCATATTTTCATAAATTAATTGGTTTTAGTGATTTATTTAGTTGAATGGAGAGCGACTCTTTTTATTTAAAATATCAGTGTCTCAAGAATCTATTGTTAAATCTGATTCAACGTGCAGAGGATCTATGTAAAAATTAAAAAATCCTAATTCATGAGAGCATTTATTGAACTCAAATTGCATAAAATATAATTATTTACTTCATTTAGACCATTTTGTTAATAGATGTATATCCTAAATTAGCAGATTAGAGTCCATATCTTGTGTATATTAAATCATGTTTGCCTTAAATAAAACTGTCTTATTGAATTAATAATATAGATATTATGAAAGATAAAAAAAATTCCTTTCATTTACATTTTAGAAAATATATTTATTTCATTTCATACAAGCACCTGCTGAAAATATCCTTTTTATATATTTAATATGTATAATTTCCAACCACAGTTAACGTATTTTTTTTAAAATTTGAGCTTTTGTCAACACATTGATAAAAGCTAATCCTCTCCCCCCCCCCCCCATGATGCGTAACGTGCTCTTTCAGTTTAAATTTATTTTTTATTTATTGCGAATTAAAATGTTAAAAAATATAATGGAATTATTTTTTAAAAAAATTCATTAAAAATAGAAATTTAATTAATAGTTTAAAACATTAGTATCATTAAAAAGAGTATTTTTTGAACTTTAACTTGGTGTAAGAATCATTTTTATGCGATTATATTTTCGGAAATTATCTCGAACCCCCTAAAATTTCGCTTGATTTTTAATTAGTTAAAATTCTAATTAAAAATTCAAAAAAAATAGCTTCTAGATGCACATTCCCGACCTCCAAGGTATACACGTGCCACATTTGGTAGCTATAGGTCAAACGGTCTGGCCTATAGAGCGCCAACACACACACACACACATTGAGCTTTATTATAAGTATAGATTTATTTTTTCGCTTCTCAACTTTCTTCTATCTCTTTCCTTTTTTTTCTCTTTATTAACTTCAAGAATTCTTATACGAAATAATATCTTGTTTGCTAAGTATTCTATTAAATTTCGAATTATTGATTTAATTTCTAAATATCTGTATATTGCAAATAATGTACTTCTTTGAATATGATTTTTTTCTTTCCTGCCTATGTAATATATTTACATTGGAAATTGGAGCAATCCACAGTTTTTTATAAATAGAAATAGGCATCGCAATGAAATGGAAAGCATATTCTGTTTCAAAAACAGAGTGGCGCAAATAAATTTTATTTGTCTTGAATTAGAAAGCTGGAGTTGTGAGATAGCTCACTTTCAATGTTTATGTAACTTGATATATATAGTTTTATTTAGCGAATAAAATTTAATTTGATTTTTGTTAAATCAGTAAAGGAAATTGAGAGAAAAGAATAATTAGAAATTGTTATTCCTATACGCGTCTGTGAGACGATAACGAACTGGGAAACTTGTGCCTTGTTTAAAATATTCCAGAGCACTTTTTACTTCTTTTTAGAGTTATTTTCAAACGTTTGTTTCGTTTAGTTGCGTCTATGTTTTTTTTTTAAAAAACAAAAACAAAAAAAAAACATTGAGCTCATATTTTTTTTTATCATTATTCGTTCCCTATATTGGTTATATGCAAGTTAAGGTATTAAGTTATATATTGCGTAAGTTTGCAGAATTTAACGTTTGCGTATAAAATCTAATTTTCGTTTTCGGATTTCCTTCCGAGAAATAAATTAGTTCTTTCAATTTCCCTTGACAATTTTAATTATGGAACAATTGGAAAAAGGCTTTAAATATAATAAAAGAGATCCTATAATTTTTCATACATTTAGCACAATTTATTAATGAAATAGCTTTTAACCCCCCCCCCCACCACCAAAAAAATATTAGGTGCTCGTATGTATTTCGATCAATTTTTTTTCATTTTAAAAAGACTTTTGTTAGAAATTGGTGCAATATATACCAATCGAAATATTTTCCATCATTGACATCGAAATGAACACTCTTGAACAGTTGAAAGCAACACCGGCAATTGAGATATTATGGACAGCTTCACCGTAAGTTTCTAAAAGTGTCTGATGGGTTTCGGCAGCAGATTTCTTCAATTCGAACAAAAAAAGCAATGAATGTTGAAAATGCAATTTGGAGCGTTCCGTGATTTGGGTTTTAATACTATGAATAACTCAATTATACTAATTGGAAAACTTTCAAAATGATAACAATAAAGTAATAGTAAATTGGTAAAACTCAAAATCATTTTCTTTTATATAGAAACTTCGCATGTTTACCAATAGATGTCGCTGATTAAAATACGCGCAAGCACCTAATATTATATTATGTCAAATTAATAACTGACAATTTAAAAGAATCTACGAATTTGCTATGTGACACACAGACACACTATTTCTCACGAATGAAAGTTGGTTTTTAATAATGATTTGAAGTCATTTGACCTCTAGTAGGAAGAAAACTAAGTAATTGATGTCGAAGAAGAAGTCGTATTACTGATAAAAGAATTTGAAGATAATTTTGACTCGTTTCAACAGAAATTAGAAATCTCGAAGTAGTTTATCTCAATTCATCCAGGTCGATATTTCAACAAATATATATCTAGTAATATATGATCGATTACATTAAATATGTTTGAATAAAGTACTTGTTCGTACACTTGCAAGACTAATGGAGTTGATAGTAGTGAACTGTACGTGGCAGTCTTTAGGAGTACTTATAATTTGTTCTTAAGTTGACCAATTTGATTATTATTATTGAAGTATTCTCAAATTCTATCGGAGAGATAGATGGTGGAAAATGAATATTTATTTTCTTTAGATAATGTAAATGTCAAAGAAAAAAAAATGAGATGTTATGCGCCCCTGCATATAAATAATATGTGGTTTTATGTTATGGTAGTTGAAGGTTACAAATAAGTATTAGAAAGTAATTCGATCACAAATTACTGGAATAATATATAATAATAATAATATTACTGGATTATTTTGGGAACTATTGTATGTGTGATGGTTTGATTTTGAAATTATATTCTAATATTTACAACATATTTACAAGTTCTTTGAAAAACATTTGCTATTCATTAGAGAGCGGTTAAATTTGTAAAAGTACGGTTTTAAAATATGCAGAAAGTCATTCAAATATATAAGTTGCTTATTACAAGATTGTAATTATTAATCTGCGAAAATGTTCAGAAACTCTAAACGATATTCTCGCGATTCTTTGTGGCGCAAGATTAACTAATTAAAAGTTAGAAATCAAACGATGAATTAGTATCGCCAACTGACGGTTACGTCACTTCATTGAAATGCCGAACAGCTGTACTCCCAAATTCGATTGGTAAAGTAGATGGTAAAAAATAAAGAGAGACGTGACTTTTGAATTTGAAAGTTTTACTTGAAGCTCTGTTTCTTTCAATCAATTTTTTTAATAATTAATTTTAAAATGTTTTCTAAATTTTAGTAGTTTTTCTTGTGTGTTATAATAGTGAGTTATTTTTGAATTTATAAAAACTTTTCTCTACAAAATTGAATATACGATTATAAATTATTTCGAATTTGAAGCACTATTAAATAATTGCGATAGTTTATATGTGATATTTCGTGAAACATAATGTAGTTTCAATATAGGCTTTTCAAATCAGGATGTTAATGTATTCAAAAAATGTTTCCAATTATCTCGTAATTTTTAAGCATTTGGAAACGCATCGGATTAATTATGAACATTTTTGCATTTTGGCTTCTGGATTAATTATTTAATTTTAAAAAAATGCATTGCACTACAAAACCTGTTTATTATGCTTTTAAATTGATTAACTAATGTAAGTGCATAATAAACCAAATAACTTAAATTGAATAATCAAATAATTTATTGAATCATTAAATACATAATAATGCCAAATAATTTTAAATTCAAATTGCAAAATTTATTTCCAATTACACTAACTAACTCTACTATGTTTTAGGATCTAATAAAGAAATATAGGGGAAAAATAATTTCTACGGAAGATATAATGGTTAATAAGATTATTACCACTCGCGCCAACTCGCCTACGAACCTGCGGAATTTTCAGTGTTAGTATTAACAATTATTTTCTTAAAAATTGGAATCTATTAATTATTTTCTGTTGAAATATTATAAGGTTAAATAAATTCTAAAATTCTATGATTACAACCATTATGAATTATAAAATTATGAATTACAACCATTAATAATGAATTTGATTTATCTAATATCTGTTTAATATAAACACAAATATAATTTTATGAAGTTAGATTAAATGGCCTCTATCAGAAAATCGTCGTTTTCATCTTTCCTATTTCTGTTAAAGGTTTTAGGGTGGGTGGGGGGTCATTTTTGTTGGAATAGATTCTTTGGAAATGCGGTTTAATTTTTTTTTTTAAGTAAAAAGAAGGCGGATAGGCGTGGCATGCAGTGAAATTCAAGGGAATTCAATTTTATTGATACGTATTTTAAATAAATAAATAAACAATATTTCTACCTTATTTTTCATTTTTCAAAGTAGATTTCCCTCTTTTAATATAATTTTCTTTATTTCTTTGAACTTACCATATTTTCGTAAAAATAGAATTAGTTTCTATTTTTCAGTACTTTAAAATTAGCAGAATTTTTAAAAATAATTTTATTAATAGTTACATTAAACTTGACTTATTGCTATTATACTCACTGCAATTTAATTGGTTCATATAATGTCACCATTACATAACATAAGTGAGTAAGATGCTATTTAGTGTCTAACTGCACGTCGTCTTTTTCTCTCCTTTCGTATCTATTTGATTTCTGAATTCAATTGGCATTAGGTATCTGGCATATGTCACGTGCCCACGGATCCTATATATATATATATATCAGTTTACTAACATAACCGAAACTTCATTGTTCGTGACATGATGAATGTCAGCAAAAATAAACCCACAATAATCCCATATAAAGTTTTGAACATGAATAAAAAATATTAATATTAATTCTGCGCTTTTATTTTTTCTTCTTTTGCCTGATGAATTGCAGACGTTAAATGTAAGAATAAATAAATGAAAATAAAAAAAAAGTTCTAAATAAAAGAGTGAGAGATGGTTAAACTAGGAAGATATTGTTAGAATTAAAATTACATAAAAATGATTTTCATAATTTTTGATTTTCTAATTTGATTCCTTGCCATATCTGTGAAGAAATGACCTTCCATCTCCCTAGCAGATCATCTGCGGACCTCGCATTTACTTGGAAAATAATTAATTAAGAATAAGTATATTTTAATTATTCTTACTTTAAAGTTGGGAAAAATGTTTGGATAATTATCTCAAAAAATTTGATGTCCAAATTAATATATTTGAAAAAAAAATCAAGTTAAAACATGAATTTTAGTTTCATTTCTTAAAGCTTTCAGCAAAGGTTTTTTTTAATTTTTAATTTATTAAACTTTAGTGAAGTTTAGATACGAAACAAATACAATGGACAATTTACATATACAGAGATACAAAACAAATTTCTTTATAAAAACAGTTGTTTGTTCTTTTCGATGGTTCATTGATTTTCAAATACACTCAATGAGATTTCTATGGGCAAATACACTAAAAAATTATTTAAAACAACCTAAAATATGAAATAAAAATAGTATTTGATTAAAAAATTTTTATGTATTTAATCTAAAATTTTCTATGCAATAAAATTTAATTAATTAATCTGAAAATTTTTATATTACGTTTTAAAATCCGGGTTTCGAAGGTCTTTGAGTTCTTATTACAATTACTGTACGTCAAATTTCATGGCATATTCGATCAATTTTTCTGAACATGGTAAATATCCATTGCTTTCTTTAAGAACTATAGATAAGTGCGATCTGCCGATTATTTTTCATGTTTTGTTATAAAAATTAGACCTCTTAAATCGGTAACTTATTTTTGGAATCAAATTTTTATTGAATCATCGAGTTAATATTTATTTATTTTTATTTTATAAATCTCCTGTTAGGCATTAACTAAAAGTAGATAATTATATTTGAAGTTGAGAAATTGAAAAATTAGAACACATTTATATTTTGCTTATTTTAAATGGTATTTTTCACCAAAAGCTGGGTCGTCTTATACAATAGAGTAATTGGACTATAATTTGTCTTTTGACCCAAGGCTGTCTGTATATTTATTGTGTTGATTTTATTTTAATTCTGAATTTTATAATTTTTTTAATAATGTAACTTTATAATCAATAAGATTGATGAAAGTTGACTTGCAAAATCCCATTATGAAAAGACGTCGAATTTCAAAATTATAAGGCAGTAATTTTGCAAATAATTATTGTGTTATTGCAAATTGGCATCTTTTCAATTATTACTTAAAGAACAGATGACTTATTTATTTATTCTGCTTTTCAATTATTTTATTAGGCCAATATTTTCATTGGTCTGCAGGCAGTGGAATTCAGAATTTAGCTTCTGATAAGATTTTAAATTACTCTAACACAGGACATTAAAAATTGTTAAAACAGCTTCGATCACAAGAGATATAAAGAAAAAACAATGGTCGAGGGAATTTTTTAAAATAAAAATTGCTTGTACATCCCCTTTCCTCTTCATTAGTTCATTAGTAAATTAATTAGAAGCTAAATTAATTTATGAGCTCTATTTATTGGTACACTTCTGTAAGCTTTAAATATATATGGAATTATGAATTTAATCTGAGTATCAGAGAGAAATTACATTTCATAGTAGGATAATTATTCAAATAAGTTTTATAATTTTTAACTGCTAAGAATTTATATTCAATATAATAATATTTATAGTTGGCATATTGTGCATATATGTATAAGAAAAATCCATTTAAAACTCTACATAATATACTGAGTTGAATTGAGATATAAAATTTAGCTCATAATTATGTTTTGGAAGAAGAAATAAATGATTTTTTTAGAAAATTTCTATTTAAAATTAATCAGCATTTTAATGTTTTTTTTAATAAATTCTTATTACACAATTTAGATAAATGTTTTAAAATGTATTTTACAAAATTTCTTTTTTCTTTTCTCTTGACTTAACACATTTGCGTTCCGGTGACATTAACGATAGTTTTTACATCATTATAAATTAATTATAATTGGATAATAATAATTAATTAATTGGATTAATTATAATAATTATATAATTGGATTAATTATAATAATTATATAATTGGATTATATTACGTTATTATTATATATAGTTAAAAAATAGAATGAATACAATCAAATCAATCTTAAAAATTATCATTCTAAAGCATCTGGGCGTTCTAATCTCTTGATTTTTTTTTGTTATTATTATTGTTATATGAAATGTCATATGCTTGAATAAACATTTCGCTTTTGATTTGTAAATAAAAAATTTTAAAAAATCATTAAAGGAGAAAAATGCTGCAAATCAAAGCTGTGAATCTCTTATTAATTTCGACCATTTAATTATAAAGGCAAAATAATTTAAATGTTTCTTTTATAAGGAAGCATTCATTTTCAGTTTGAATTCAAAGCAAATTAAATAAAATTTATTCCATTTTCTAAAAATTCTTATATGATGAATGCGAGCTTTGCTATTTTAATATTTATTAGAATTATTGAATTAAGAACTGCTATGTCTAATTTTTTTAGGAAACGATAAATTAAATAAAACGAATAATTTTTTTAATCGTTCAACATTATTTTATTAAAGCTATATGTTATTTTATATTGTTTTATGACTTCAATTAATTTACTTATTTTTTATTAAATATTTTATATAACTATATTAAATATTTTATATACTTTTTTCAGTATTTTAATGCTAGAAAATATATTTTCTTTAGAATATTTTGTCATTTAAAAAGAAGGAAAAAAAAAATCAGATAACAAAGCTTATTTTCTTTAAATTTGATGCTTACTTTCTTTGAAGAATGCCAATTTGAATGATAATTTGAGAAAATATTTCCGAAAATCCGAAATTTCGGAATTGGGCAAAGTATTTTCCAATTTGGTCTTAAAGTGTTATGCATTATTCGAAATATTCTTCATAAAAACTACAAAATTGTATTCAAATTTTCGATTACAATAATTAGTTGTTTATTTTTAGAAACTTTGGGTCTGGCAACGGTAGTTGAAATATTAATCGTTTTGACGTTTTTTTTTTATTATTTTTTTTTATTTTTTAGAATTATGTATTCTTTTTAAATTTTAGTGCATTGTGATTTTTGTGATCTAATTCTTTTTTTTTTTTCATTTCTAATTGCTTTTACTGAAAATGTTTGGTTGCTTTTTTTTAGATTCGCATATTTTTAAATTTAATTTCAAGTTGGATAGTTCATTGTCGAGTGAAATCAGATATTTTAAAAATACTCTTCAATTCTTATACGAAAAAAAAAAAAGTCATATCTTATGTTCAAGGAATTATCATAGACTTAATTATGAAGTCACTGATGTTTGCATTATTTTAGATGTTTCATCATAAAACTTCTGTAGGTTGCTTTCTTTAAAAAATTTTTCTTCCCTTTTTAAAGAATAAAATTTCTTGATATTTTTTTATGTTTACTGAGAATGATTTGTTATTTGATTATTTTTATTATACTTTTATGTTAGTCTTTTTGTCTTCAAAATAATATTCAAATGAATAATTTGCATTTTTTTAAATTTTTTATTTTAGGTAGGTCTTTCTTTTATTGAACTTATCTTGAATATGAGAATATCATCCTTCCATTAGTAAGTATATAGAAAAAAGTTCTTCGATATAAATTATTAAATCTTATTTTATATCATGTTTCAAAATTGTTTAAAAAACGATATTTTTATGCAAAAACCACTTTAACTGTATTACGACTAATATTTTCTAAAAATTATAAAGCATGATTTAATTTTTTTAAAAGTGAATTTTTTAATGAACATTTTGATTAGCTTTTGTATCTATATTGTGCAAATGCCTTTATTTGTCATTAAACATTTACTCAGATTCATGAAAACGGTTTGCATAATACTAATAATATGAATAAAGTTTTAATATTATGCCTTAAAATGAATTGTTTTTATTAAGAATTTGTTTAATCTTTTTATTTTCCAATTTTAATATAACAAACAATCGTAGACAAAGTTATCTGTACAAATTTTAGACAAGTTTGCATTTTTTTGTTTAAATAATTACATTGATCACATAATCTTATTCATTCATTTGTTTTGTTTAAAAAATTTTAAAGTTAATATTTGTTTTTATATTATACTTTTTAAAAACTTTATTTATTATTTGTTTTTCCACTAATTCAAGTTCATATTTTATTTTAATTAAAGTTTTGAATCTTAAAGATGAAATAATTATTTAATTTGAATAAAAAAATATTAATATTTCAGTGTTGCAACATTTTTTATGAATATATACATTTTAATTTGTTGTGAAAATTTAGAATTTTTTTCAAAATATTTGGATTCTAATGCTTATTTTATAAGTAATGTAATATTAAAAGTGGATAACAATTTGATCAAGTGAAAATAACAATTTTACTGCTGAAGAAAATTTAGAGACGTATTTATTAATCATTGTTCTAAATTTTGTATTCCATTTAATAAATGTGTGATTATTTCTCAAATTCTCATGATTTGTAAATCCTGCACTTGCATTTCTTGTATGTTTTTGCGAATGTTTTTTTTAACATTATTTAAATCCTGTATCTCTATTTTTCTTTCATTTTTTTATGTAGTATAATCAAAATCCTATCAATCAATTGTTTTTTTTTTAACTGACTGATCCTAATTTTGATTTTGAAAATGACTAATGAACTTTTGATAAACTAGTTCTGGGGATTTTTTTTAAAAATTCAGAATTATTTTTTATAGAATTCAGAGAAGAGCGAATATATTAATAAATAAAATATTCGAGGAACACGAATAATATATATATATTATCGAAAAATAATTATCGAGTAATTTTTGCTTAGCGTACACTGCAATTACAGTTTATTTTATTTTATTCATTTTTATTTAATGAATTAAAAAAGGGTCATGCAAAAGGATAATTCTGTGCCAGTTATTTGAAATCCAGAAAATATCTCTCTTGCGATTTTGAAGGCAAATTTTAGTTAGCTGTAGTCTCCCAATATTGATGTTTTTAAAATTAACTTGTATAATGTTAATAAACTGCCTATATAATCTTTTTAGAAAAAAAAAATATTTGGCACAAAGGTGAACTTTTAAATTAAGTACATTACATAATTTTGTTTTTAATGCTATTTGTTGTTTTATAGCACATTTAACTCACTACTATATGACACATGTGTATTTATTATTTTGTCTAATATTTTGTAATTATGCTATTAAAAGCATTTTTAATAATATAAGAAATAAGTAGTGTGTTAAATTTACAAATACTTAAAACGCATTAAATTTAGTTACTCTAATACAGCATTGTGCATATTTGTATGCTTTTTTTTTGTTTCAAAAATAAATTATTGATTTGGGGGAGGGGTAAGTGGTTTATTTGTTAGAGATAGCCATTTTATAATCCAGTTTCATGAAAATAATTTGTATATGTATATTGAAGTATCCATTAGAATGCTGAATGATAGAAATTAGAACAAGTTTTAAGTTAATTTAAATATGGAATAGAAATTTAAATGTTTTTTTTTAATGGAAGAAAGATGGATCAACAGTTTTCGTAAGGTACATCATTATTTTTCTTTATTTCTGTTTTTAACATCATTATGCTTTTATGCAATTGGTAATTTGCATAAAACCATACTAAATAATTGATGATTTATACATATTTAATCTCCATCACGCCGCTCATATTTAATCTCCATCACGCCGAATAATATAACTTCAAAATTAAGCTGCGACTTCGTTATGAACACTTGTTTCGATATAACAGATTTTTATTGGAAGTTTCTTTTAATTTTGATGCAAAATTTTATGAACCAAATATTTAAAAAAAAATCAGAATTCTGCATGATGATTTAAAATGAAAATGATTCATGTTGTATTGTCTGTGTGAAATCTTGTTACTTTTTCGATATTACATGCTCTTTATTACTTACCAAATGAAAACGATATATCTGGAATCTTGTTCTCAGTCTGTTCTTCTAGTTTGCTCTCTTTAACTGTATAAGCATTCGTTGACTTTCTCCTGCTATTTATAAATTTTCTTTAAATTCTTTTTTGGATTTTATTCTTGTTTCTACTTTTCCGAGAACATCCCATAGCCGTAGTTGAAAGGCTGCATTAGTAATATAAACGTTACATTTTTGCTTCTATTTCTCCTATCAAATAAGATATTTTTGCTTTGTCTCTGAAGTAATAATATATTTTATCACATATACACGTTGAAAATGGTGGTGGTTTATGTAGCACTGTAATACTTGAAACACATTAGCATATATATATATATTTTTTGCCTATATTTTGCAGCTTTTCTAAAAACAAGAGAGGCAATTTATGAACCATCTTATTCTAATCTCAGTTCTAACTTTTGAATCGTGATTACAGAAATTACTATGTTGCATGATTGTCATTAAGGAGGACCTGAAGGGAAGGGGAAGAAAAAAAAGTAAATAAGTGCCTCATCCTGCCTTGCCATTTCACACTATACCTATATCACAACCGCCTATCGACCACATTGCTGACATTACTTTGTGTGAAAGAAATTTGTTTACCATAGATAATGATGTTACAAATGACATTTCCCGCCTTTCATCAGGTGTCTTCATTTGCGACTTTTTATTATTATTATTTTTCTTTCTTTTTTTTTTCTTTTTACCCGTTTGAAGAAGTCACGAAATACTCGCATTATGTAATAAGACTTGGCATAATCATTTTTAGTGTGAAGTATTTATCGTCTCTGTTAATTCCTACTTTCCGTTTTGTCTTCTGATATCTAAGTTTCATGAAAGAGAATTGTCGCAGGAGCTTGAGGTTATTTTTTGTAGACATATTAAAGACACCATCAAGAACAATAACAGCTGTTTATATGTCCGCCTGTTACTGAAAAAGTGAGTGAATGTTTTATGATTATAGTTGTTGTGTCGGAGAATTTTCAGGGTGCGTCCTCTTTTTTGAGTTTGCTATATAATTAGAATAGATTTTTTCTTATTGATTCGGTTTATATTATTTTATTTTTGAAGTAATGTTACTTTATAACTTATCACCTGAATGTCTTTTGTAAAAGATGTTTTTAAAATCTAGATGTTTCCATCGCTATTAGTGAAAATGACTCGTTTCAAACAACTTTATCATATTAGCTTTTTAATACTTATTTTGTAATGAAAAAAAAATAAGTACTTGTATATTTGCATTTATAAATTATTTCTGTAGGATTTTATTTTGTTTTGTATATAATTACTAGTTACTTTACTTTCCATTTGCTTGTGAAGCAAAATTCGAGTGGCTATATTTGCTTTCATTTCTTAAAAATAAGTGAAAGCAAACAAGAACATTCACTGAAACTTTTCTTCATTTATTTACCAAAACCAGTAACTAAATAATGAATATTTTATGAGAATTATATTAAACAAGATATACAATGGTTTTTAGAGCAATGGTATTCTTACTAGAAATTTGAAAAGTATTTAACCCTCAAGAATCTGTCTTGATAGATAGTATCAAAATTCCAATTTTTTATTATATTTTAAAACATTCTAATTGTGTAATCAACAATTGTAATAAAGATGCAAAAGTAATAATCTCTTATCGTAAAAATATAGAGGCATGTAAAGTAATTTTTTTATTGTCTGTAATTTATTTACACAAATAAACACTTAAATTTTTCTTAAATTCATTATTTTTATGGTTAGAAAGTTTGTGGACTGGTGATACGTGAATAAGAATTGCGTCTAACCTATTTGTGTGGAATTATTTCAACAATATAAAATAGCATAAATTCATATAAAAAATAAAATATAAGTGCAAATAACATAAAAACATAAGACAAAGTGTCTTAGAAAAATGGAATAAGCGTTTATTTTCTTAACTTTTGCATTTAGACTTCTGTTTCTAAGTGCAAATCTTCATTACATAAGGCGCTCAAATGTATGAAAGCACTTAGGTTTCTGTAGAGATTAATTATAAAAAAAATTATATTTTTATACGCCCCCCCCCAAAAAAATTAAATTATTCATGCCCTCCCTCCCCGAAGCAAATTGCAATTTTACATGATCCCATTACTAAAAATGTCAATAAGTGAAATGTTTTTATTACATTATCTATAAGTGTGCAAAGTTTCATTTTTCTGTCTAATATATTGATAAGGTATTAAATGGCAAATTTATTGACTTAGCTATTTCCCCATACCTCAGACCAATTTCTTTCGTCTGTACTTATATTGCAAAGCATTTGTTGATAATTTCTGTTGTTAAATAATTCTAGATGTTCCACTAAAATTCACTGTTGGGATAGTTAATATTTTTTAAAAAATTTAGAAATTTAACCAAATTGCTCAATTTCTGGAAGAACGCGGAATCTTAATATTCTAATAATGGCTCTTGATGACGATCATTCACTTTATAGCCGTCTTGAGCATATGTGCCGATAAAGAGGGAAATAAAGGAAAAATAAAAATTCTTTTGGCAAGCTGGGAACCAAACGTGTTAAGAGATTTATTGCAAAAGATTGTCTTCCTATTATTATCTAAAAAGATGAATTAGAAAGCTAGTTCTATAGTAGTTAAAAGATTAATTTTTTTTAATGTAGTAGTTTGTCTTATTCCCTTCTGATTGGCAATTTGTCCATTGTGATCTCTGGAATACCAAATTTTGCTAGACATTTTATTTGGATTACCAGCTCCCTTTCTCTCAGATGATCAGAATGATTTTCATTATTTCACTACTGGTCAGGATCAATACAATTATATGTTTTTCGTGTTAATTATAAGTCCCATGGTAGGCTGTGATATCTGTGCCGAATTTTCACAGCACTGAATCGATTTAAAAAAAAAAATATGTATCAATCGAATTTTTCCACCAGATGCTTGTAAATCAAAAATTATATATATATATATATATATATATATATATATAACTCATATTTGCTACACATATGGACGAAATATCTTGTGTAGTGCATTGAAGAAAGAGTAACATAACATTTGTTCCCGATATGCCTTCGTCTAGTAATAGCAAGATAATACGTAATTCATGAAGCCAATTACTAAATCTATTTTCTGAATTTTTTGGTAATTTTCTGCCATGGAAGAAAATACGTGTGAATCTATGTTCTAATTTTCGATATTATTTATTTCAGCACACATGTGCTGCTATATATATATATATATATATATATATATATATATATATATATATATATACTTGCCGCCTTTGGCGAACTGGTATCTTAATAGATTCTCAAACAAAACATTTTTAATCTTCAAATTTTGATAGTCATCCCAAACTTATACTGTTGTTTAGATCGTTTACTATATATATTTTGCTAATTTGTTGTCATTTCTGGTAAAACTTCAACTTTAATTTAAAGTGGAAATGATGAAATTGCAATTAATATAAAGATATTTTTTAATAAAACCAAGCGTTTTATTTTATTTATCATCCTTATTGTTATTTATTTATTATCATTATTATTGAATGTGAGTATTGCAAACAGAATCGATCGGTATTTAAGTCTTATGTGAACTACAAAATATTTTTCATAATTTATGTAATATCTCAAACAATAATTCAACAAAAATTTCTCAGATTCAGCATAAAATTCAGTTTTTAGTTTTGCTTTCAAAAGGATCGAAATGAAATCAATAATAATATTTTGTTCCGGCCTATAAATATATTTAAAAAAATTATGAAGTCTAAATTTAATGCAGTAAGGTATCATATTCTGAGAAATATTCTGGACACACCAAATTTTAAATAAATGAATGTTTTTATTTTCCACGATCAACTAAGACTTATTTATGAAGTTTTGAATGTTAAAAATTTAGAAAAACTCAACATATCTAAAATTATCCTTTTTCTATTGAATAGAGATATTCAAATTTTCATAAATCAGTCAGTTTAAGTGATTGATTTAGTTGGTTGGAAATTAAATCTTTTTATTTAAAATATTTGTGTTTCAAGGACATTTTGTTATTCGTGATTTCCACAGCGGAAGCTTTATGTAAAATCAAAAATTCATTATTTATTAGAGCATTTATTGAACCAAGTTACATAAAATATAATCATTTTCTATTTAGACCATTTTAGCAGATCTGTGTCTTACTAAAGGTTTACAAATTAGCTGTGTGGCTCTGATTTGAATGGATATCCTGTTCATATTAAACAAAACTTGCCTTAAAATAAAACTGATTTATTGGATTAATAATATTGAGAGTGTAAAAGATCATAAAATAATATTCCTTGAATTTATTTTTTAGAAAAAATAATATTTCATATTTGTTTCATTTCCAACAGACACGTGCCGAAAATTATATTTTTGCAGATTTCATTTCCAAACAGATTTAATTTATTTTTAGTTGGAGCTTTAATCAATGTGATGGCAACACTTTGAAAAAAGCTAATTTTTTCTCATTAATGCGAAACGTACTCCTGCAGCTTAAATTTTATTTTTATTTTGTATTAAAAAAATTGTTGAAAAATATAGTTAAAATATTTATTTAAAAATTCATTAAAAATAGAAATTTAATTTAAAGGTTAAAATATTGGTATCATTTAAAAGATACATTTTTGATCTTTAACTTCATGTAAAAATCTTTTTTGTGCGTTGATATTTTTGGAAGTTATAGCAGAAACCCGCCAAAATTTCGTTTAATTTTTAAATAAATAAAATTCTAATTAAAAATTCGAAAAAATAACCCCCAGGTGCACATTCCCGGCCTCCAAGGTATACACGTGCCAAATTTGGTAGCTGTAAGTTGAATGGTCTGGTCTGTAGA
>JAPMOR010062530.1:1246042-1267975 GCA_026543865.1 Argiope aurantia | reverse complement strand
TATCCGTTTCTGCTTTTTTTATGCTTATTGTCGATTTTAGTCCAACTATGGTGAGATCGCTAAATTTCTTATCGAAATTGCATCAGAATACTTGCCATTTGGAGATTTAAAAAAAAAAAAAAAAAAAAAAAAAAAAAAAAAAAAAAAAACTTGAATATTAGAAGCTTTTGTTGCTAAAAATTCAAATAACAGCTTTCATGTCACCGCTTAAACATTTCGTACTTATTAGATCTTATTCTTCCTTAAATCTTCCATATGTTTTGCATGTTGTTGAGAATAAACCTGTCATTTCTTACTGTAAGGTGAGAGGTCAAACTTATGAAGAATGTGGGCACTTTGTTGCCTAGATAGCGACCTTTCATAGACTCGAAAAAATAGGCAAAACCAGGTCATGTCACCTGCATACTCTTGATTGAAATATAAAAAGACCCTCCCAAGAAACATTGTTAACTTTAAATCTTTTTGATAACTTTGTAAATATCTGCATTTTATTATTGAGTTAAAACGCTAGTTTGTTCTGAATTGATTCTTTGCGTTTGTTTGGATACTTAAAAAACTTCTAGCCTTGTATGCGGCTCGTATGTGAAATTTTTCACAATGTATTTATAGTAAGGGCGAATATTAAATATAAGCCTGTTTTAACTAAATTTATTTTGTTATTGTAAACTGAAATTTTAAATTCAAGAAAAAACTCGGATGGAAGACAAAAAAAAAAAAAAAAAAAAAAAAACCTAGTGTCACTTATTATTACCGGAATATTTTACTATTACATGCAAATACTCCAGTAGCTGTGTTCTATATTAATCTTTATTCGAAATTAGTATTTTTGTAGTCAATAATTAATACATAGAATCGGTTAAGGTAAAATATTTTAATTATTTATTCTGGTCTTGAAATAAAACAGTTGTGCATACTATTTGACAGCCTAATTAATATTTTGCTTGCGTGCAATTTTGCTGTTGTTTTTTATGCATATCATTTTTATTCATTTTTATATCATTTTCAAATATTGGAAATATTTGAAATTGGAGTAAAACAATTTATTGAGCTTATAACAATCTTATTTTATAGATATAAATTAAATCCAGTCATAGTCAAGCTGCATATAACATTTGATGGTCACACTAAGACTTTCATTATAAATTGAAATATTATGGAAAATAGTGTACTGTTGTTTTTCATTGGTTGAGGTTTAGTGGTAATAATTGGTTTGAATACCTGATCATTTCTATCATTTGCATCGTAAAAAATATATATTTATATACAATTTTATACGAATAATTTATATAGCTCATAATTCTATTTAAACCTGAGGCCTTTAGTATACTAAAATGAGACCTGTAGTAAGAGACAGATATTTTAAGGCTGTTTCCGCAACTTGAAAGTCGTCTGGAACTAGAAAATATCCAACCTTTCGTTCGCCTTATATTTAGTTTCATTTCATTTCTTTCTTACATTGCATTTATATTCTGATATAATTTTTTTAAATAAATTTACGTGTAATTAACTATTCATACTCTTTTTACTTTTATAATGATATTTCAGATTGTTCAATTCAAATTTTACTTTTATAATGATATTTAAGATTTTTCAATTCAAATTTTACTTTTATAATTTTATTTCAAATTGCTCAATTTATATTTTACTTTTATAATGATATTTCAGATTGTTCAATTCATATTTGATTTCTTTTGAGATATTTTTTCTTCCTAATTTTTGATTTGGTTGTCAAATAAGTGTTTTTAACAAATTTGCTGTATTAATCCCCCCCCCTCCAAAATAATTAAGAGACTTTTTTTTCTTCACTAATACTGCATTCTAATATTTCATCATATATTGATTATTCAATAATTATTTATGTATTTTTTAAATTTTGATATGTATACCATATATCTGTTATTAGTTTTTCTTGCATATGCCTAGAAAAAAATTTGGAATAAAATTCTGAATTGACGTGAAAGGGGATTTTACGAAAACTGTCTTTATTTAGAAATTTCGCTTCATGTTTATTTCGTGCGATTTAAAGATTAAATATCAATCGCATCCTTCTTCAACAAATCTGACATTCCTCATAAACTTGTTTAGTTATTTTTCACAGCAGGTTATCGTTTCCAGCGAGCCAGGCGATGACATCAAACGATAAAATATGCACCGGTATGTACGGCCTAAAAAAATTCTTTTTGAAGGAGAAGCCTTTGTTCTGTTCACTTGTACAAATTTCAACACCATGTACACCGTCCGCCGTTCTTCCAAATTCTAATGAATGGCTTGAAAATGTTGAATGCGTAACCTTTAAAACGCCGTCTTACGATTTCAGGTGGGGTTTCTTACAAAGTTTACGGAACCATTTATTTGAAAAGCGAATCATAATGCAGGAAAGGTTATTTTGTCGTGCCCTTTGCTCTTTAACCTCTATTTACCAGCTTGGCAAAAGCAAATATTTGTAAATGCCGTTCGACTTTATTATGAAAGTGTGCTTGTAAATTAGTGGTTGTGCCGTTTGTTATATGGTTATGAACATTTTATCTTCCGGTAAACGAGTCTAATTTTGTCATTAAGCATCATTCTTAAATGGAATGGCGCTCGCATGATTTATTTTGTTTCTAGTTTAAACGTGCGTGCTGAATTTTTACAGTAATATCCATAACACACCATGGCAGCTGTGCGTTAACTATTTAATTCAATTTAATGCCTTCTTTTGACCCCCATTTTTTAAAATCTATTTCTATTGTCATTGTTAGACCAGTTCCACCTTTGTATTAAATGCAAAATACTAGTTTTATGACAAGAGCCGCAATCTGTTAAAAAAGTATTTAAAGATTCCTTTGTGTCATTAAATTGCTTTTCATTTTAATAAAAAAATATCTTTTATTTTTCACGAAAGATCCATTGTGTTTAATTTAATTCATTAATCATAAGTTGTGCGCATTTTAATTTTTAATAGGCAGAGATAAATTTTATTTACGCGCGCGCACACACATACACGCACACACATATGAAAAAAGGAAAAAGAAAAAGAAAGAAAATGAAAGAGAAAGTGATCGAAAGCGATTTCTTTCTGACCCAAAAGCGTAAATAGCAAAGCATAGATCCGTCCCTAAATAAATAAATCTTTACTTATAACATGAATGTGTCTCTACAGGCTAGAACGTTTGACATCGGAACGATTTTTTAAAAATTTTATTAGAATTTTAAATGAAATTTTGGCATTTTCCCATGATAATTTGTAAAAATTTTACAAATCTAAGCATAATTTCTAGCAATATATTTCGCACAAAATAAATATAAAATTTAACTTGCACGAGCACTTTATGTTTGCATGAAAAAATTAGCTTTTATCAATTTGTTGCTATCACGTTGACGAAAGTTCAAATTAAAAATTTACGAAATTAATTCTCTTTGCAAAATTAAACCTAGAAAAGTTTCATTTTTAGCACGTATATCAGTATGAAATAAAATAAACATGAAATGACATTTTATAGAAAAGTAAATGCAGGAAAAATGTTTCTGTGGTTTTTGAAATATCTGCATTATAATTCAGTAATTCATGCAAACGTGGTTTAATATATGCGGGTTATCCATATTAATCAGGAATACATCAGCTAATTTCTGAACCGTTAGCATTAGGAATACTCATCTTAGAAGAAAAATAGTCTAACTGAAGAAAATAATTATATATATATATTTTGTATGGTAGCGATAGTCAATAGCGAATTGCACAGTTTTAATTTTTTACATATACCTTTAATCCTATGTCCCATATTTAGTAAAATATTCTTGGGACATTAATAAAAAAAAGTTTCACTCTTTTACGGCAAAAACTGATTTGAATTAGGAAAATCTGAATATTACTATTTAATAAAAATGCCGGATTTTTAAGCTACTCTTGATCATCTTGAAGAAGATAATACCAGTTAGCACCCGAAATTTCTTCAGATCCGATTGGCCTAAAATAATGCAATTCCTCATAACTTGGTCGATTTGGTCGTAGAAATCTCAATCGTTTATTGATTTAAAAATTACTGAATACGTTTAATAGGATCGGTAAACTGAATAAAAATGTAATCTTTATAATTTTTCAGAAGAACGTTTATTGATTAAAACGCTTATTATAATTTAAGTTAATTAAATCGTTTTCAAATAAAATTAAAACGATGTACGGTGATGAATTGTATGATGAGTTAGAGAAATTTATGACTCTCAACACAGAAATCATATACTTTTTAGAAATTGTATTTTAAAAAAATCTGTTATGCTCATTAAACTTCAGATCTGAGCAATTTTATTTTCTCTTCAGAAATTTTATAAATCATATTCGATTTTAGAAAAAAAAAAATTGCATTAGTTAAAATTTAATAATTTCCTTTTGAAATTTCAATTGTTAGAGCAGATGACAAAAAAGTAGGGAAATGCATAGTACAATGATCAGAACGGTGTATGGCTTCTAAAATGATATGAGTTATATGACTATCGAAATTTGTAGCTTAAAACTATTTTGTTAAAAGAAGTTATCAAGAGACCAAGTTACACAAAATATTTAATTGACAAGTTATTAAAATATTTTAATATTAAATTAAATATTTTATTGACTGTTAAACTCGTTAAACTAGTTGCTCGGTCAAGCAATCTTATAAATTTTATTGAATTTCAGCTTAATTTTACTTCCTTGTCTGTTCTGAAATTTGCATCGGGAGTGAGCTGTTTTATTTTTTTCCCTTCGTGAATTATAAAAATATAATATAATTATGGCTTTTCATTTTAAATTTGCAAAGAGAAAAGTGTCATTTTAAATTGCTTATAGTTTTGAATATTTTTAGCTTTTATAAAATAATAAATATGGCTGAAATAATAATTTTTTGGAACTGATATTGTACATAAAAGCTAAAATTTGGGTTTTTAAAAGTCGGAAGATGTTTACAAAATTAAAGTTATTAAATAGAAATTTGGCTTTGGCTATTCACTTTAAATTATCGATTTTGAATTGAAAACATAATTAGTGAAATGTCTGCTTAAAGGTGGTTATCAAAATAATGGAAACATCTTAGATTTATAAAGAATTCTTTATTAGTAATTGTAGGACCGCTTTTGACATGTAATGTAGTTTGGATTCGCATAGGAATCGATTCATACAAATGTTGAATAGTGTTTAGAAAAATATTGTTCCATTCTTCCTGGAGATATTATGAAAGTTCTGGGAGAGATGCCGGTGGAGGATATCGATTCCGTATTGAACAATCTAAAATAGACCATAACGGTTCAATTATATTGAGGTCGGATGACTGTGCTGGCCAAGGAAGATGTCTAACTTCATCCTCGTGTTCATCAAACTAGGATTAAACAAGTCGCACAGTTTCATCCTGGAAAATTCCATCTCTTGCAGGAAACAAAGTTTGCATCATAGGATAGACCTGGTCAGGTAAAATTTCTCTATACTTCTCCCCAGCGATCCTTGATTTCAGGGTTACGATTGGTCCAGCAGAAAACCACGACATGACTGCCCATATCATGAAAGATCCATCTCCATGCTTGACAGGTGGAATAAGACAATCACGATCATGCGCTTGTGCGGGTGTCCTCCAAACGTGCATTCGTCCTGTTGTAGGGAAAAGTGTTAAACACGATTCGTCAGACCATATTGCTTTCTTCCACTTATCAATCGACCAGGTTTTGTGAGTGTGACGCCACTGTGGATGATGTTTACCATTAGCATTTGTGACAAGTGACTTGGAAGTTGTTGCTTTGCCATAAAAATTCTGTTTATTTTGGTACCTTCTAACTGTAATCACTGCCTCTGAAGAATCCAGATGGGGATTGAGCTCTGCGATCATTTTCGCTTTTTAGACATTACAATCCGCTTCAATACCCGCCGTCACTTACTGAGCTTCTCTTTCCACCAGCTAGTGTGACCGAATATATTCAATACAATATATTCCTACAATTTGGCTACTTTGAAAATCTGGGAGGTCCGACATTTTACGCTTTTGAAAAAAAATCCAAGAATTACAGAACTTCAATAAAGCTAACACATACTACCAGAATATATACATTGCTATTTATAAAAAACTGGTGGCTATGATTATATTTTAATTCTTATGAAGCGCATTAAAAAAATGTCACTTTTATTTACAGGTGTTTTCATTATTTTGATAACCACCTCTAGGTAAATGCTAATCTTTATTTCATTCTTTTCCATCACTGTCAACTTAATTATGAAAGAAGTAAGAATTTATTCTGTAGTTCTGTATTTATTACTTGAAATGTTCAAGCAATTTATTGTAATAAAACTGTCATGGTGCATTTAGTAGACCATCCTTATAGAATGATTGATTTAAGAGATTAAATTATGCTTTCATTTCAAATACTTTACTTTTTCGAAATGTGAATTCGAATATATAGATTTCATTTGCCTTCTAATTTAAATACTTGAACAATTTGGAATTTCAAAGAAAAATTTTTTTTTCACTTAATGCTAGTGAATAAATATTGATATGTCAAAACTCTCTTTGAATTAAAATTTTATAATTATTTGGCTCATAATAGTATGGTAATATCTTTTCAATATATCATTGACAATTCAACTTTTTTTATATCGTATTATCTGTAATAGTTAAAAAAAATCGTTCATTTTTGAATGGCGAATGGCGATTAATGATTTAAATTGGTTGTGTAGTATAACAGCTAAGGCATATAAGAAGACAAATAAAACTATTTTTGTTATAAGCTTGTTAGCATATTATCTTGAAAACTTTAAAAAAATATCTATGGAACTTTTCACTGCAAATAATTTTTTTTTTACTGTACTTTTCATCAATATCTTAATGCACAGTTATTTCATGGGGAAATTTTCCATTAGACAAAATTCATTCGTTTTACTTATGTCGGTTATAAATTATATATCAATTCTTATGTCCATCTATGACCGTTTAAATTTAGTTGTCTCATTTGCCATTTTTTTTTGTTTAATATTCGATGCCTGATTTTCAAAAATATTTAAAATAAAATCTGCTGTGCATTTCGTGAAACTTAAGAGCGCAAAACCTAAATTCATTGATTTTATATTCCGTATTAAGCTTATTAAAATAGTATGCACAGGATTTTTAACATCATATCTGCAATTCAGGACATTATTAAAAGGAATATATTATTAAAAGGAATATATCTTTTCTCTCTGAACTTTTTTCTTACGAAGCAAACGATAATCATTATTTCCGTTTGTTTATTCCATACAATAGGTGGTGAATCAAAATAATCTTGTAGGCTAATTTTTTTTAAGTAACCTAAAAACCATCATACTTGTATTAAATTAAATTGATTCATTTTTGAAGAATAAGTTTTGTTTAAATCAATGAAAATATATAATATCTGTTGTCGTTCTATGAATAAGTGTTAGTTATCCTTCCCGGGTTTTTTTCCCGCCTTTTGAAGAACACCCATTTTACTATCTTTTTGACAAATATATCATACTTTATATTCAAATCAGTAATTCCTCAAATTTTGAAATAGCTACTGGAGCTTAAACGACGAATTACATACGATTTTCCGTTTCATTATATTTAAGATAATCGTTATATATTGTGCAGTGAGCTGAATAAAATTGCTTTGAGAATGACAGTGAAAGGTAATTTATTTATTGCTCTTAAAAGAGAGAAAAGTAGGAGGAAAATATTATTAGAAGAAACCCTATTTTTTTGTATCATTATCTATGATTAACTGCACTTTTATAAGCATTCATCGACAAGATTTAGAAGATAATTATTATATATGCTTGAATGTATTGTAACAATTTTAATAGTTTTAAAAATTTTGAGTCGAGTACTAATTTTCTCTTTTCTGGTACATTTCTTTTTGTTAATATTAAATGAATGCCATCACCATAAAAAATGAAACAAAAAAAGGCATTTTTTTCCTAACCATAAAAAAAGGGCAAAATAATAATAATAATAACAATAACAATAATAAAATAGAAAAAAAACGGAAATCCCCAGGTAATTGTTTCTTAAACAGTCTCAAAATGAGATCTTTTTTGAGATCAGATAATATCATTTAATTGATAAACCGTGGGTCTCTTTGTCTAATGGGTCCGAACTGGAAACTTTTATATTAATGAATGAGCTTTCAGAATCATTGTTTGTCTTTCTCTTTGTATTATCGGCAGTTTTTACAGAATTCCTTTTTAGCTTCTGTGCATACCAGAACAATGGGAAATATGATCAAGCCGATAAAAATTAATTGCTACTGGGTGGTGTTTCTATGTATAATGATAATAATAATAATAATAATAAAAAAAGGCAGAAGGGGAAGAAATTGCAAAGGAAAAATCTTAAATGATCTTATGTTTTTTCATTTTTTTGTTTGATTTTAATGTTAAAGTATTTAATCTGTAACATCATTACATTTACAGGCTTAGAAAAAACATTGGGTGATTTTATGAAATATGTATGGTGCAATGTTATGCAATACTCATATCGCCCCTGTTGTATCAAAATATATGTCAAATTTGCCAAAATGTATTGTTGATATAAAGGCTATTATATAGGTTATCTGCATTTGCTAACAAATTGTTGAATGTGATTTTTGATTGTGGTATGTTACTTATGTTTAATTTTTATTTATGCAGTCGATTTTATTTATGTTGAAGTATTATTTATATTATCATTGTTATTTATAATGAATTGACATACTGCATTCTGACATCGCAAAGAAGATAAAGTGCATTCTCTAGATTCACTGAGAATCAATCAGCAAATCGAGCATTTATGATTGCTCTTTAAATGAAGGTATATGATATTGCAACTTCGAATTTGATTCTGTAAACATCTTTTGTATTTCTGAAATTAAAATATGTCGAATATTAACCCTCCAGCTGCGTATCCCACGATTTTAGCGGGTTGGCAATCGGTCCATTTTCAATTGCATCTCGCATTTTTCGCAGTTTAGAGTGTTTATTTTTAAAGATTTTTGTTATATCATATTATTATCGTGTCTCATATAGTATCTGTTTGAAAAATATTTGAACTTATGTGGAAACATCGCATCTAAACAATGATTTGAAAAAATTACGCTATTACGAGGCTAAAAGATTACGAGGATTAATTTATAATTTGTTTGTTGGAAACTGTTTTTTTTTTCCCAATTTCAGAAACGGTAATATATTATATAAATATATATTATGAAGTATTCGTATTTATATTTGTAGCAAAGTAAATATTAATTTGATGCAAAATGGAATTTTGAATTCTCATGTCTAATTTTATCAATACATAATCTAAATTTAAGTGCATTCATTTTATTTTAAAAATATTATCTAATAATGTAATTTGTTATACATTGCTTTTAAATTCGTATATCCAGTGTGAAGATAACAATCCATATTTATTCGGACTAAAGCCAAAAATGAGTAGAGAAATCAAATTGAAAAAATCTGAAACATAAAACTGTCGTTTTAATCTAACATATGTTTTATCATTTAAAAATAATTGCCTACGTCTTGCAACATTGCGAAATTTGTTTCCTGCTCCTAATTTGTTTGCATATAATAAGTGCCAGTATTTAAATCACCTTCTTCTTTGCTGCTTAGACATGATTCATATTTCTGTCTGTAGGATGTTACCGGTATTTCTCGAATTAGTGATTTCCTTTCATTTGTTAAACCTCTCGATGAACGATCCCTCCCCCTCTCACAAAGTGTTTTTAAGCTTTTTGTATTCATCAATAAGTTCTGTGCTATCACCTTGTTGGAATTTTATTCACTTTGACATTTGGCACTTCATTTTTTAAACACTGTTGAAAGCAATTTCTCAAGTACTTAAATTTTTTTCAAATAAATTATCTGATTGCGAATGCTTTTTTCTTTAGATATCGCCATACCTGACAAACAACTGAACTGTAATACTTTTTTTTTTTTTTTTTTTTTTTTTTTTTTTTGTAAATTTCCCCGTTTTTTTTTTTTTTTTTTTTTTCCATTTCCCATAAAAAAAAAAAAATTTAAAATTTTTTTTTTTTTTTTTTTTTTTTTTTTTTTTGCGAAAATTCCACCAGTGTTGAAACAGAGAAGACGCACTAGTCTCGATAAAAGTGTAGAAATTTAAGTTTCCCAATAATTTGTTTGTAACTAATTTTATTGCGATAAAATTAACAATTGCTGAGAAAATTACTAACTAAGAACTAATTTGCAGTTAGTAGCTGATTCTTGTACTTACTACTTTAAAGCATTAAATATAAATGAATTTGTTATCAAAACTTATTAGCTTCAGAAAACGGTCGCAACAAGTTTGGAAGCTAAATATTTTTAGGAGGGATCATTTAATATTTTAGATGCATCCAATTTAAAATGATTTTGTTAAATTTTCTGCCTTCTTTGTATTGCCTTCTTGCTGAGGATTCTTTTCTATTCTCTAACTTAAGATAATATCCTATTTTGTACAAATTATTAAAAATTTAATCATTTGTAAATAACAAATTTACTAGTATATACTGGCATGGTTTTTGCAAGAAATATAATCTTTTTCTGAGATTAAAATATTATTATTTGTTTTTTAGAGAAATCATTATGATTGTAATGCTCTGTTGTTGCATCAGAAGTTTTAATTCCCTTAAAAGCATGTTTAAGCTAAAAATAGAAATCCTTTAGATTGTTTTTTAAAGCAGATTTTAAAATGTTTAATTTTAAATTTCTTTATGAATTGTATTAAAATGTACTTTTGTATTAAAAATTCTATTCTAATTTCACATAAATTTATGAATGGTATATTTAAAAAAATATTATAAACTTTTTATTCTCTAAAAACTTTAAGAAAATATAATATCTAACAATATTTATTGCTTTTTAATTTATCCTATATATAATATGTGTGTGCGCGTGCGTTTGTATATGTGTGTAACAAAGATAATTAAAAAGTATTTTGAACTACACAGATAAAATTTGGCGCGTGATTTTTACATCAAACTGGTAGATTTCTATCAATTTTTGAGCAAATTGCTTTCATAGGGTCTGTCTATATATTCGAATATCAGTTTATACGATAATGTAAAACAAAGAGAGAGGGATACAGTTCGGTACACAGATTTAACATCAATAGTGTAGACACATCAAATTTTGGGCCAAAATTTAAAAAGAGGTTGATTCTGTTAAATGCCTCTATAACAGTAAAACAAAATGCCTTAAATATATCAAATTTGGTATGTGATTTTCTGAGTTCTGTATCAAATTTTGGTTTCAGTCGGTTGGAAAACGCGTCTGAAACACAAATTCCAATTTTTGGATTTTTGGATGCCGCATTCCATGAGTTAATTGCCAAAACACTCGTCAATGATCACATAATAGATTCAGTAAAATTCTCTGCCTTACCCAAGATACACAATTTTTTAAAGGGGGAAGAAAATAACACCTTTATTAGAAAGAATACTAGAAAGCTATTGGGGAAACCACTCGGCTTATTTTACAAATGCCGCAATTTAAATAATGATAACTATTATTTGTTTTGTAAAAAAATGTGAAATGATACCATTGATTATTACATCTAATGCTTTTTCTAAAAATTATTTTTAAGAAGTAATGAAGTGCTTATTCAAAAATTTGGCATATTTAATAAATAGCTTTAGTGAATAATCACTCACAATTGTTTCTGCTTTCTAAAAGTTTTTTTGTTGTAAAAAATATTTTTGCGTAATAGGAAAACGAAGATATTAAAATTAATTTTTCCCTGCATTAGTTTCTAGATACTATCGAAATTGACAACTTCGAAGTTTTTCTGTTTTTATAAATTTTGTCCGAAGTTTAAAAGTTTTAATATCTAAACTCTTGATAAATTTCTTTCTTTTCTTGTTTGAGAATGCAGTCAGTTTTTTTGAATTCCATTTTATTATAAAACATCAACAATTTGCTAATTAAATGGTTTTTCCAGTACTACTTAATAACTTTTGAATAATTAATATGTTGTTTCAGATCCGAACTATTATTAAAATATAATTATTTTAAATGTTTAATGGTTTAGTAGAACTTAATTATATGATAATCATATACAGAATTGGATTACATTTTACTATTAATTAAATAATGTATTGAACAAAAAAAGACATAAATCGAATGGAAAAAAAAACTTTTCTGGAATGTTGAAATGAGGATAAATCACCAACCAGTAATTATACTTTCATTCCCTGTTGTTATCAAGACGAAATCCAAAAAATTATTTTCTATTTGCACATTCCGTCCCTGAGTACCTCCCGATTCCCAACCGTTGGATTCATTATCCAATAGACGAAGGCTTTTATTTGGGAAATATAGTCATCATTGATAAAATGCATCAAGGTCGTTTGATTCTTTTTATTTATTTATTTATTTTTTATTTTTCTTGCAAGGACAAAGTTAAAAATCTATTAAATTTTGAACTTCCTGACCCATTTGATCGGTTCAGTCTTAGATCTAGATTAAATTTTTAATATCTTCTATAAATTCTATCATGCATCATATTTGACATGCAAAAAATGTGCTAACATTTATGGGAACGGGAAGTATCCATTTTGAATTCATTGAGGGGGGGTGGGTGCAAATTACGCCCTCGTGAAATTAAAAATTTTCTTTTTTTAACAGTATTATATTTATTTTTATGCTATTTTTTCTGTGCAAATTTCGTGCAATTTTATAGAAAATTTTGAAAGATGTCGGGAAAAAGAGAGAGAGAGAGAGAGAGAGAGAGACAGATTTGTAGATGCTTTTTTGTTAGGCAGTTTTAAGATTTGAATTACTCTATTACTATTTTTTTCTTTTCTTTTTATACATATCTTTTGACAGCACTTTTAGTAGAATCAAAATAACGATTTAACATTACCTAAAATCACACATGGATTAATCTCAGACGAAGGCAGGGAAAGTACAGTTTTTCGAGATAATGAAACAGATTTTCAACGATAGCGATGGCTTATAATTATGAGAAATAACAAAAATTTTGCATATTTTCTATAATTACTTCTGTTAAAATTATGCCAGAAAAAATAATTTTTCATTGTCTTAAAATTCAAAATTTTACCGTTTCAATGATATTAATTTAATTTCTGTACAATTTTTTAGATCGGTATTATTTAAAAAAAAAAGCACGGATGATTTAAAAATTAAGGAAATTTTTAGGTACTTCTTTACTAGGTAAAGTTAAGACTTTAAATTACTCTTCTATATTGTTTAAAAATTTCTCTTTTATGTTAATACATTTCTGTTGACAATGTTTTTTTGTTGTTGTTTTAAAGTAATAATTTAACGATGATCAAAAGAAAACACAAGCGGTACCGCTCAAATTCAAATGAAAGCTTGGCAAGTAAAACTTTCCTGGACGAACGAAAATACATAAGAAAAGCTTTTGCCAAAAAAACATGAGCAAAATTTTAAGAGAAAACTTTAAAGTACAGAGAAGATTAAACATTTGTATCCAGAAACTATTCAAGTTGTAAATGAATTTCTTCCTTTGTACTAATTAATTCCAATTCTGATGACCAATCTACTTATCCTATGTCTTTCCACCAGTAAGCTACGTTTAATTCCAAAAACATACAACTAACCTAAAAATAATTTAAATCAAGTCCGCATCCGTTGATAATAGTTGTCAACAATCAGAACACAATGCGTATGCGTGAACTTTCAACGCCAGTTGGGATAACTTTATGCAGATTATAAATTTTTAATTTCTTTTATTCGGTTTTATTTTAATTCAAAAGTACTTCAGAATGAATCTGAAAGATCGATTAATTAATAATTTTTATTTTTAAATGAATCAAACATTAAGAAAATAAACAGAATCGTTTGAAATAAAAGGCCAGAAAATGTTGAGCCTATCTTCATTAGCGTGGGGAAAAAACTGAAGCCTTACTCATTTGGCGGTGGGGAAAATAAAAAGTATTTTTGGTGGGAAAGTTAATTTTTAATTAATAATTAAAATTCTAATTAAAAATTAAAAAAAGACCCATGTGCACATTCCCGACCTCCAAGGTATACATGTACCAAATTTGGTAGCTGTAGGTCAAACGGTCTGGCCTGTAGAGTGCCAACACACACAAACACACACATTGTTTTTGATCTGTAATTTTTTTTTTTCAATTAGTAGTTTTAAATTTATTTTCCCCTCGAAGTTTCGAAGTTCACTCGGATTTAAATTGTGGGGTGTCAAGTTTTCACCACTCTCCCTTCCTTAGTTCTCTAAAAACGTTTTAGTTCAATATGAACAAAGCGAAAAAAAAAAAAAAAGTGTTTTTCATCCTTATAGAATGTTGTTGTTATGTTTCAAATAACATTTCGAATATGTTTTACTTAAAAAGCTAAATGTTTACTTAGAAAATTAAAAAAAAAAATGTTAGAATAATGAGTGTAAATTATTTCAGGCTATTTTAAAAACACTTCTCAAAGGTCATAAAAATGTAATGATTATAATTAAAACTAAAATTTAGCCGAAATTCTGACCGACAAGTATTGATGGTTTATTTATGAAATATTTGAAATTTATATTATTTATTAACATAAGATTAAATATAACCAAATATTAATCTTTTTCGTTATTATATTATGGAAAAGAGGAGGAAATAGTTTATTTAAATAGCCGAAACTAAAGACCAGTCTATGTTTTAAAAAAATCTAAATTTTTTAGAATCTCAAACTTGATAATTTTTGATAAATTGATAATAATGTTTTGTAGAATTTGAAAATAACATCACGAGTGTTTGTCTACAGAAACTGAACGTAATTACCGTATTATTATTTTATCTATTAACGTTGTTTATTTTTTTTGTGTGTGTGTTTTTTTTGTATGGTTTTTTTCATAATTTTTTTTTAGAAAACTCTAAGTAAGCAGAAAATTCGAAAAGTTCAGTTTTTTTAGATGTAGGAAGTATTATTTCTATTTGTAATTCTTGTTTCCCAACATAGCAAAATAAAATGTTTAGTTATCTTGAAAAATAAATAATATTTAAGAAGTTTGACATTTTTGATTTTTTTTAAAATGAAAATTACCGGATGTTTTAGTAAATTCTATTTGTCATTCGAAATGTGCTGCATGTTTATTCTAAAATCCGCAGAAATGGATCTGGAAGGCAAAAAGAGAGAAATTGAATTACAAAATTCCAGAAATTGAATTATATATCAATATACAATCCTACCGATTGAAATGATTATAATCTGAAAAATGTTTTCGATCTATTTTTTGAAATATATTTTCGAAAAGGAAATGAATTTTCACTCAATTATTATTTTATGAGTTTAGTTTTCGTGTTTCTCGATTTCTCTTTGCTTTCAAAATATCTTTGCCTGCTTGATATATGTGAATAAAGAAAGGAAAGAAAAGAAAAATATTTTAAGAATTTCTAAGAAAAATTTATGATAATATTTTTATGTGTTGGAAATAAAATTGATTTGAGTTCATATTTATTAATATTTGAAATCGCATTTTATTCAGAAAGTAAAATAGGTAATGTATTTACTTTTTTTTAATGCTCCATTGAAAGGAATTGAAAACATTTCTTAATTTTTCGAAACTTCTATCCCAGTCAATATGTGGGAAAGTTAGAAGTATTTTTTTATTTTACATAGGTTTAAAAAAGTATGATATATTTGATTTTGAAAAGTTTGTGGGATATTTAAAAATAATCATTGAATTTATAATTATTATTTATAATGGGGCAAAATTATTTGCTCTATTTTATAATGATATATAAATATATTATGATAATGAAAAAAGTAATTAAGAATTCTATTTTGAAAAGTTTATAAATGAAGCTATTATATCGAAATTCTTAAGTTGCTGCTCCTTTTATAAAGAGGTTTGTATCAGTAAAACAGTCCTTTCCATGTAAATGTGTTTGATATTAAGACATTAGAGTTAATTCTGTCAAAAAATAGTTGTTCTTATATAATCTATTGTTAAATTTTCTGCGATTCAATAAATGCTTTTAACCGCGTAATCGGGTATGACGAAATATTATGGTTGAATATGTGAATTATCCTTTTAATAGGTCAATAGTTGACAAAATCTAATTTTAAATTACATAATTGCATTACATTAGCCGTGTCTTTTGTATTTCCAAAAAAGTCTATCAAAAAAAAATCTTAGTTTTACTGCAACTTATATTTAAATTGTTCATTGGATTTTAAAACGTTATATATATATATAATTGCTATATAAAAATTAAAACGTCATTCAAGATATTACTTGATTTTGACATGTTCTTAATACGTTTCTTAAAGATGTGCATTTAAGGAAGCTGTGTTATTATAGCCTAGTCAACTTCATAACTTAATCGAGATAAGACAAAAGTAATGATTTCTCTTTCTCTCCTTCCGTATAAACACATGCATTGCTGCTTAAAAATTTGTTTTCTTTTATCATAACTTCAGTCTCCACTCAAATTATGATCCACTCTGTAATTTCAAATCGCTCGAGATAAGTTATTCTTCCCTTTGAAAAATGTTTTACATGACGTATAAAATTATATTGTTTAAGTCAATAGAGGTCACGCCTAAAAAAATTATGGAGTCAAAAAAAAAATTTTTTTTTCAATTTTCTGATTCTATTAAGCATGTAAAATAAAATATTTTTGGTGCACTAACAATTTAAACCAAAAACTGTTCTCTACTAATTCTAAATTATCAGCTGTTAAATGGTTTTTTAATAGGGTTGTTAGCACTTTATTGCACGAATGATGGCAAATTCAAATCTTTCGTCAATTTTGGGACACCCTTTACATGTAATGATTATTTAGTGATTAAGTAGGCGAGAAGATATATTTAAATCGCAGTTCGTTGCTAAATCCATGGTCAGTATTGGAGTTTAGCCTATCACAAAATAGAAAAGAAAAGCAGAAGAAAACGAGAATCACGGGGAAGCATTCATGTCTTGAATACATTCAAAAGGAGATTTCTCCGAATTCTGGGTGTGCAGGCATTCATTTTAGCCACGTAATTTTCATTGATATGGCAGCGTGACTTCAGGCGGCTAAAGTTACAGAAATTAGACTTTGAAAATCGTGGAAAAAAGAGAACCCATGTAACGTAGATTTTTAAATGGAGTTTGGATTCAAGTGGTTAAAAAATTATAAATTTTAAGAAAACGTATAAAAAGAATTTATAACGTATGAATATACTTGTAAAATTAGTATTTTTTTTTTAATCTTTATTTGCTTACGTTGGGTTTTTCGCCTTTGGTGACTAGCTGTTTTGCCAGGATTAATGTTAGCTAAAATTTGTTGATTAAACTTCTTATATAATTTGATCTCTTAATAGCTTCTATAGCGAACTATTTTTAAACTTCAACTTTTAATAGTCATATGAAATTTTAGAAGCCTTAAGCCGTTCTGTTCATTGTGCTAGGTATCTCTGTTTTTCTATCAGCGCCCGCAAAATTTGTATTTTAAATCAAAATGGAAATGATTAAATTTCAATAAATGCGAACATTTATTTTTTCTTCTTAAATCAAGCATGTTATTTTTTTTTAATGTGAGCATGGAAAACAAAATTGCTCGGCATCGAAGTCTTATGTGCAATACAAAATAATTCTCATAATTTATGCAATATGTCAAAGAACTATGCAATAAAATCTTAACTGAATAGCACATGAAGAGTTTTTTTTACCTAACTTGTATCAAATACTTTTCGAATTTAGCAATTTCCAATATTCTTAAAAAATGTTCTGCTATCATATTGTAACTACTTGTAGCATGTTAATATTTTTTATATCTATCTGTTTATCAGTACTTGCTTCTGACATCAATATATGTATATAAATATCTATATATGTGTTTTTGTTCTCTGAAATTCAATTAATCTGGAATCTATTAATGATATCTGAGGTATTTTGCTTTCTTTTCTTTGAAAATTCTGAATTTAGTAGGCTTGTTTCTTTTAGAAAGTTTAATATTTAGATTGGATAGAACAATTCTGGAAAAGGAATGAAACTCGAAGCTCGTTGTCATGAAAATGTATTTAATTATAGTTCGTATATGTGGCGTTATGTAATTAAAATTAGTTATTAAAATGGCCAGTACAGTTTCTCCAAATATGCGCGAAACTATTTACATTGTATTTACAATAGTGAATAGGCTAAATACAAGATACTTAAGCTTTTAAACGAGTGTAGATCGATAAGTATTTGCCTTAATATAGTATAAGTCGATTATACAGCTTCGTGCTTTCACTTGCTAACTTCCAGACACCATCGATCTTTTTGCTTATGGCAAATTTTAGTCTTATATATTTGGTTCGCCTTTCGTTGCTGTGAAGTTAAAATGACTTTGTTTGTATGAAGGAACTACATGCTAAGAGCTGAAATCCATAGAAGACTTTCAGTACAGTACAGGACTACGGTGAAATAAGTTACCTGTGGATTGAATGGCTTAAAAGCGATTCAATAAGCAGGGAAGACGAAGGAAGCAGTTCGTCCAGACACTTCCGCTGCTAATATTAACAGCCTTGCGTTCTGCTTCTGAATATTTAGTGAATGATTGTTGATGAAATGGCAAATAAATTAGTTATAGTCGTGCATATAGGTTCATGCTTAATACATTCCAACTTCCATAAGCACTGGTTCGAAAACTACTCAGTGACGAAAACCAGCATAGTGCTTGAAAATTGGATTGTACCCACTGGTCCATCATGCTAATGAAGCTGAAAATACTTTTAAAAAATCATCACTTGGAAATGAAGCATGTATTTATCACTTCATATTGAAAGCAATGCCATATCGTGGAATGGAAATATTCCGAATCTCCAATCAAAAAAGACTTCCGTAGTCTACACTCTACAGGGAAAATAATTCTCATAATCTTTTGGTTAAGTTAACAGTGAACACAAATCTTAGAATATTGTATTTGGTAGCAATTGAAGATGTAATTCGAAACAAATGCTAACGCTGAGATCGTTAGTCAAAAGGCGTTCTTTTTTTAAAGCATGACAACGTCTGTCTACATATCACCCACCACTTACCGTTCAAAGCTTTTAATAATGTGCATTTTAAGTTGTTAGAGCATCCTTCATATAGTCTGATCACCCCTCATCGGATTAGCATCTGTTTGGTCCATTTAAAATTATTTCACGAGGCCATCGATTCGCCTCCCATCGATATGTGAAGAAAGTAGTTCATATGCGACTTGCTGCTCAAATTAATTACCTGAGGATATCAGAAAATTTATGCGAAGATAAACGAAGTGCATTGAAAAGGGGAGTGACAGCACTGAAAAATAATATTATTGTACGTTTTAGGTAGATTCCTATAAGAAGACTAGCTTTTTTAACGGTTCTCATGACAAGACTTCGGGAAAATTTCTTCAGTTCTTCACTGATCATGGTTCCTAGACCCAAAACCCTCTTTCGTTGAAAAGTTTATATATATGCGTATAACACTTTGCCTACATTATCTTGTGAATAGAATAACTAGAATAATTTTGTTTGGATTTTAACTGGCTTGGAATATGTTTAAGAAATGTAAAAAATTTGGATAAATTCGTATATGGGCCATCTATGTCAAAGATGGTGGAAGTGGTGGATGGTTGAAATTTTCATTTCGCTACAATTTTGTTAATATTGAAGATAGAAAAATAAATCCAGTTAGCCAAATTACTGCTTCATTAGGGTGAACAAATTTTGCATTTGAATTTTTTTCTATAACATCACTATCTTAGAAGTTATGGGTTAAAAATTGATTTTAAAATTCTAATATTGAATGTTTCTAGCATCAACAATTTATGTTGCTTAATAACAACTTAGATGTAGAGGAATCTACCTTTGCCTTCTAGCTTACTGAGAGGAATTTTATTTATTGTTGTTGTAATAATTTATAAAAATTGTATGAGAAACTTATTGATTTACCTTTATTTCTTGCATATAAGCTGCTTTTCATCTTATTTTTTTAAATGTGTATAAAAATATTTTTATGTTGTTTGGGACTTAATACGATATTCAGATTCAATTTTTTTTTATTTAACAATTTTCTCATTTTTGTTTCATTATAACCGAATGAAAGATAAAAAAAATTATTTATTTTCGCGATTTTTAACCACTCTATATACCTGTGTACCAAAGAATCTGTGCTTATAAAAATGCACCTTTGCTTGCTCTCTTTCTTTTCATTTGGCAATAAGTCCATTGTGTGAAATATACACACCTTTTATCCTGCCGATTTTACCCGAAGATATTTACTATTTGTTTTCAGAGTATGTTTTGCAAATATATATTTTTTCAACTGATAGTTGTCTTAGAAACTGTAGAACGGCTAAAGTAAACAATGCAGAAAACGTCGAAAGTTATCTAGAAGTACAATTACTGTTTCTGACTTGAATTGGAATTAATTGGGAAAGTTTAAATTTTGGCATTGAGGTAAATTTTCTCTGTCGGTGACTGCGTTTAGAGAGTGCTTGTGGGAACTTACTGCTTTTCTAATCACAAGGCGTTATCTGTTTTGAGTGAATGAATAAACTTAGAATTACAGTTTTTTTTCCTTCTTTTTCCCGTTTTTGGATCGTGATTATTGATAACGTGAGAAAACTAATTTTATTTAGGTATTGAAATGGAGTTTTATATTCTTTTGCTCAAAGCTAAATTATAAAGCGATTTAAATTTTCAGAGAAATGCCGAATTTATCAACCTGTGAGCATATTAATAATCATCTGATGAAAAAAGAAAGAAAAAGAAGTTCTTGAATAACAATAGGTGGTTTTGAAACTTAAATTTCTTCGATGAAGTTCGTATATGAATATTGCAATGCTAATAAAAAGTATAATGCATTTTTAATGTATAAAAAGGGTTTTTATTTAAATTTAAAAATTCATTTAAAACGAAGGAAATTGGATGTATTTTCTTTAATGCATTCTTTTATATAATCGTATACAAATGATTCTCTTTCGTACTAATCTCAGCTTTTTTTTTTTTTTTTGCTGTTTATTAGTCTGAATAAATTATGATACTGCTTGGCATTTAGAAAGTATTTAATTATTCCAGTTTGGGGATTTCTGTTTGTTATATTCCGAAATTAAATATAGTAAAGTGCCGTTTTTACATGTTTCAAGGGATGACAATAAAATGCTGTATAAACGAAAACAAGTGTAATGGAAACTTTATCAAACAATTTTAATTATTACAGATTTAATGCTATTAATAAAAATTCGTTTAAAAATCAGAAAACTGGAATATCTGATTTTTTTCACATTTTACTTTTGATGATCCTGCACTAAATTTTATTTTTTAATGATAGTACTTTATGCTTTTGAAGAATTACAATTTTTTAAAGCTACAAACAGATCAGCTATATAGAACAAACTTGGGTGTTCAAAGGTAGGGATTTAGGAATGATGTGCTTGTCAGGGACCAGTTTCAGATAAAATGACCTTCAGTAGACCCTCTCGTTCTCTCAAGCGTTATATAATCTTTGACAACTTTGTATCGCATAAACGAAGTACTTTTATCATTACATTGGTTATGAAAGAATCGGAACTGTTATGAAACGACGTATAAATTGCATTATATTATACCATCTACTCGCTATTAGAGTCGTATGACTATCTTCTGATTTTGATGGCTGAGGTCGAACTTCATTATTATTTTTAAAGGAAAGACATATAACAGTTCGATAGTGGATAATACAAATACAGAACAAATGTAAACACACAACATAGAAAGTAAAATAACAAGAAAGAAAAAGAAAAAAAAGGGGAAAAGAAACTGATAAAAAATACTGTCAATATAAATTTTTTTTTTAAATATATTTAAAAAATGAAATGTGCTATTTCAAATTATCATGTCAGATTATGCATATTATTTTTTTGTCACATGGTATCAATCCGGCAGAAAAACATCCTGTACTCAGCACTATTTTTAAATCACCAACGCTTAGAAAAGCAATGGTTTTCGACCATTTCAAAATCGTTCGAACTCCAAAAAAAATTTTTTTTTTTTTGCCTGCTAGAAAAATG
>JAPMOR010062530.1:1231260-1245942 GCA_026543865.1 Argiope aurantia | reverse complement strand
TTTCATCGCTATTTCTCGTTCATTCCCATTTTCTTTTCTGTGCTTCTTTGGACGATAACTTCTTTGTACTTCTTCTTCTAACCTGCCTTTTATTGAGTAGACAGAAGAATCTGGTACATTGCGGACATTCACACCAAGTTATAACTTTTTGTTGTCGGTAAGTCGCCAAATGAGACAACCTTTTTTTATTTATCATTTTATAATAACCCTAATGGCGAAAATTTGATGATTCAAAGGCGATGAATAGCCAATTTTCTGCCCCTGTATTTTGAAGCTTGAAAACCCCCAAACCGATACAACATCATGTTTTCACTTGATAATAAAATGGAAAAGTTATAAGTTGCTGTATTTGTATGTCAGTATGTCAATTACAAAAAATTCGTTCTCATTGGCATTCCTTTACAATGAAATTAATCTTATCACAACACATGAAACACATTAAAAGAAGATCTGGCTACTTGTGAAATGTTTACCAAGTGGTTTTACTGCTTTTTGTAGTCGTTTTGAAACTCTAGAAAATTGTTAGTGGACATTTTGTTGAATTACTATTTTATCTGCAGAAGCGATTATCATACTTTCGGATAAATGTATAAACGATGCCTTATGTATCTCATTCTAACGACAGTTATCTAGATCACGGGAATCGAATACTTATTCTTGTATTGTTGAATATATTAACTTACATACTATATTAAAGTATAGGTATACTTTCGTTATTTAAGCATATATTGGACTAGTTAAAAAATGTTTCAACACACACACATATACACACACAAAAATTCTTCATTGCTACTGTGTTGAAGATCTTTTGGACCCCCCCCCTTTTAATAATCCTGTAATCATTCTAAAGGTATAAACTGTCCAGTACTGAATTTTTCCTAATATATATTGATTTTACGAAATATTCAATAAATTATTATAGACGTTCGACCCGTGTTTTTTAATTTTTGCACTTTTATTTGTAGATGAACCTTCTATTTATTGTGTAAATGAACCCTCTTTGATGAAGTCAAATAATGTCATTATTCCATTTGAAATAATATATCCACGTATTTCTCTTCTACTCGTTATCTCTCGCCGCACTGTAACTTCACTTTCTTTTTCCTTCTATAAATTGCATAAATAATAATAACAATAGAATCTTTTTTTTAAAGTTTCTTAGCGAAGAAAGAAAATCACGCGATTTAATCTTTAATGAAATTATGAAAATGATTTTAAATCGTTATATTGTTTAAAGTTATTTAAAAAATATAAAAAAAACCTGTCAAATTAAAAAAAATGAATTGCGAACAAATTAACATAATTAAAAAGATAATTATTTTCTAAATTTTAAGACGGTGAAAAAATCATTTATATATAGTGATAATTTTATCGTGAAACACGGCAAAAACTGGTTTAATTTAAAATTAAAATTAGAAATAAATTGTTATGAAGTATTTATTGTCACAATCCAAATTATATTTATTCCAAATTTGCTTCCCGCTCCACACGCAGTTATTAAAAGTAAGGATATCAGCAACAATTCAATAAATGATCGAACTCGTTCTTCTGAAATTTAATCAAACATTATTATTATTATTATTATTATTTATTTATTTAGATTAAAGGGGGTTGGGGATTTTTCGATTAATACGGAATAGTGTCCTTGAAGGGAGCACTAATGCAATGCGGACGTTAAAAGCAACTTTAAAATCAAATATTATGCGCTGTGTAACTTAAAACATTGTTATATTGTTGAGCAGTGATTATCACTTCGTAGTTTGTAGTTCATGTATTATTGTAGAAAGGGGCCCCTAAAAAACTGTTAACATTTATCAAAAGAAAAAAAAGAACACTTTCATATTTTTGACTTTTTAGGTTAAAGAATCAGGTGTATTTCAAAATATTTTCAAAAACTTATTGCTCTTGTAAAAACGACGAATAATTTTCAATTTTACATCAGTTTTCTACAAAACCCTTCATTAAAATTTTTTTTGTTCCTCTTTGCGAAACACATATATTTGATTTCGAAAATGATATACTTTCCCAAAATCTTTGAGATCAGCCCAGTGAATTAGCCTTCCCTTTCCTTTAAAAAGTTCACTCCATCGTTAGGTATTATTCATTGAAAAAGTTTTTCAGTCGTGTATATATCCGCCCTTTCTTTGTATCATGATAAATTTTCGTTCCGGAATAATGACTTGATCTGCAGTGATATCCTACTGTCAACAGTAAAATATCCCTAACAAAGGTAAAATTTTCTGCCAAAAGTGTTAAACTCGAAACTTGGATAAATGAGAACTCGTCCAAAAAATCCACTTCCATCCTAAACCCGCATGACAGCTAAACAAAAAGTTAGCATTTTCTCGTTTACTCTCGGATAAAGAATTTATCTCGCTGAAGAATCGAGAATTTTATTTTCTTCTTTCTCATTTTGCTAAAAACTTTCTCTTTTTGACTAAACCAAACCCACTTTTTTGATGTTTTGATTTGATATTGCTTTGTGCTCTCTTAATTCGTGATTTCTTGGTAGAGGATCAGTGACCATTGGAACATTGCACGATTTTTAAGAATATTGTGTTCACTCTTGGGTGTTTTGTATTTTGGCGCATACAAATAGGAAATTTTGCACTTGTCAAAAGATTCGAATTCGGGATTTTGACTAATCGAGTTAGAGATTCAAACCTTTCGGAATCTGAAAAATACATTTTGGGAATTATATCCATCTGTGAACACGATAATTCAGAAATGTTGTGAACTAGACGGATGAAATTTGGTATATGGTCTTTACACTAGCTTTGTATCAGAATTTGAACGAAACCCATTCAAAGAAAGACTATCTGGCTATCCGAATACAAATAAAAGTTATAGCTAACGTAAAGAGCTGGATAGATAAAATTTGATTTAGCATCTATAACGTAGAATCTTTGAAATATGGGACCAGATTCGTCAAAAAATTGTCCGTGTATCAGTTTGTACTTTCCTATGTATATGAACGCAGTATCTCAAAAACGGAAAGATTACCAAATAACTGATATTTGGTGCCTTGTCTTTCGTCTACAATTGTATTCTGCACCAAATTTTGATTTCATTTGGCATTTAAAAAGGCGTCCGAATTGCATATTCTACTTTCTGATAAGTACTTGTGTGTTAGCTGCATATCAGCGATTAATAGTCAAAAAAATTCTCAAAAATCGAGCTCTAGATTCGCAAAAAACGTTAGTTACCAAATGTTTTGTTACAATTTTTCGCAAGTAATATTCAGTTTGTACATATGTAGCGGTTTTCTGTATTATTTTACAAGCACGCAACTCTCATGTGTGAAAATAAGCCCTCTGAGCTCTCTGGCCTTCAGAACTTTGCTCTAGATCTGTAATTTTCAATGGTGGAAAGAGAAAACATCTTTATTTTGAGAAAAGCACTCATTTTTCGCCTTCTTTTGCATGTTTGTGATGCTAACAAATTTTGTTATAGATTTTTAGACTAAAGAAATCTGCATTAATAGTTATTCTCTAGATGTTAGAAGTATGGAGATGTGTATAACTACTCAACATCAGAATCATATTGCATCAAAATAGATCCAGTTGAATCTGAAATGAAGATTTGAGGAACTTTAAAGTTTTGAAACTGCAAAAAGGTTTTTAAAGGTTTACTTTATGTAATTTTTGGGATTTTTCATTTAGAAAACCCTTATTTCATTACGTCATGAAATTGCACCGAAGCCGTTTTATTTATTGTTGTTGATTGCTTCATGTTTTTTTTAAATGTATGCATTTATTATTTTAATAAAATTTCATGGGAATTTTTTATTCGTATATATGACCTTTTTATCATAAGTGTTTTCATTTCCGAAAATATTATATAGGAGTAAAAGCTACACAATATTATTCTTTTGTGGAGTTTTGAAGTAATTTGCTTTGATGTAAAACACTAGATATTTCTTACATATTTCATAATTTCTTTGCTTTGGATGCTTTTACCATGTATGCTTTGCACTTTCCAGCATTGCCTTTGGAATGCTAATATATTTTGTGTATTTTGTTGAATTATGTGACTGGTTGAATCCTGTAACTATTATGTTTAGATAGTTACATTCTGTACAAAGGGAATAAGCAAAAAGTGAAAGAAAAATGATTTTCTGGAGATTTTCTATTAACTATTCATTTTCGAATGTTGATTTTCAGTTCCTTTTTTTTTCAATCATGTTACATTTTATTAATCCGAAACTAGTTTAATATATTATTTGATTTAATAAATAAATTAATAAATGTGTCTTTTTTCATCATTCATCTCATCCCTATTTTAATAAAATCATGTGCAAAAGTTCAGAAAGCTTTCCTATCTGAAAACAGTATATTATATGTTTTATGGCACGTAAGATGTGTTTTAATGAATTTTCCCTACAGATTTCGACCGGCGTATGCAATTTTGAGAGGTAAGGAATGCTAGCTATGGTTAAATAAATAAAAATATATATATATCATACATATTAGTTTTAAATTCTGGCCTAACTATTTTAGTAAGAAGTTAGTTTCTTGGTACTATTGTAGTTAATTGTTATTAAGTGGTCAGAAATTTTTTTGTTTCATTTGATGATACAAGTATTGATACTTTGTTTTTAGTTTTGTTGTCTCTCTTAATATAATTGCTATACTTTTAGCCGCCAAGTGCGATTTTAAGATGTTGGATTATTTGAGGTATTGAGATTCCCATTTAAGAAAAAGTTTGCCTCTTCTTCAACTTAATCCAAATCAATTATTGATTAATAAGAATTCAATTAAGGAAACTGTTCGCATTAAGGAAGATGCTGAAAATTTGCGTTCTGCGAAAATTAGATTTTGTGGAGTCGTTAAGGGGTTCAGTAGAAAGTCCGAATTATTGTAACAGTTATTTATTTACAAGTTGCATTACACACAGACAAGTTACTTACATAATTTTAGCATGCAGTGCATGCCATCGCTTGACCTGAACAGAGTCATTGTACAACCGGACATCAGAGGGTGCTGTCTCTGACGTCATCATAGTCAGTATGGTTAGTATTGGAGTGGGAAAATATTCAAACTTTTTTAACATGCGCAGTAATGCCAGAATTCTTCAGACTTTATTTCTTCTGATAGAATAGTTAGCTCCTGTCGAAGGTCCTATCAAAACTGTCAATTAGTTAAATAAAAATGGAAAGAAATATTAATATGCTAATATAATACTTTTGCGAAGCTGCGCGTTAGAATTTCTCTTCGAGGAAAAATCTTTTTTTCATTCTCTTAAATCATTTTTATCTCTAATTAAATCAAAATTGCATAATAATTTGTTGGCACGTGCATTAACAAATTTCATTGAACCTCCTGAGCTCATTGCAAGTTTTATCATTTCGTTATACGTGATCAGGATATCTATTGGTCTCTAATCGACGAGTGGTGTGATCGAATGACACCATTTATTCATTGATTGTCTCAAAATTCATCGTAGGCTTATTATTTTGTTTTGATTTAGTCATCTAGGAAATTTATTTTTTAATTCCATAGTTTGATTATGATTCATGGCTACTACTGTCTATACATTTAGAGAACCTCATTCAAAAGGCATATTTTATCATATCCATCTTACTGTTTTTGAAGAATGTGGATTAATGTTCTGAGGGTTGCTATCACAGAAAATGAATACTCATTTTTCGAAATACGTCCGTTTGACAAGGACGTTCTTAATTCATATTGTTGCGAGTTTGTGGGGAAAAATATTAATTTCTAAATGTCATTTCAAGAGGCATCGGTTTAAGACGTTGCTACTTTCATATCTTACTAGAAATTTATTATATTTCAATAAATTAACTTAATTTTTTAGTGCAGAAATAATTGAAATGCTATATCTTAAAATGTTTAATCCCATTTCATTGTTTTCACTTATCTTTGTAGACACTTGGGAAATTTTGAGCCAAATCCAACGATGGGTTGACTGTCTGTCGATCTGTGCTTTCAGAAACATGTGAGCACGATGATTCAAAAATACAATGACTTAAATATATCAAATTTAGCATGGTATTTTGTGACTGCAAGTACAATTTTGTGTCCAATTTTTGTTTTAATCGGTTGGGAAAAACTTGTCTAAAGCAGAAATTCGATTTTTGGATATTATTAACCACATCCGGGAATTAATCGCCAAGGATAAAACGATAGATTCTGTTAAAATTTTAAATTCACACCAAAAGTTAATATTTCTTAACTATTGTGCGCCAACGCCATGCAAGTCGTTTTCTGGTATGACAAGTTTATTAGAGAATATGCGAGAAAGTTTTGAGGAGAGCACTCCTGCTAGTATTTTTCTGGAGCAATAGATTTAGAGAAACATTTCTAATCTTTTTTTTTCACCCTCCCCTTGATAAATCCTTATTGTTGGGTGTCCCCTGATGTCATGTGATCCCATCTGTTCTCTTTCAACCATACCTAGCACAAAATTTTTATTAATGTTTACAAGGACTTGCGGTAATTAAAGCCAAACGATTCGAATTAACTTTATAATGTTTGTAGTTGTTTATTTTCTATTTATACTATTTATTCAATTTCTATAATACTATTTATTCAATTTCTATAATACTATTTATTCAATTCCACATCAAATGTAAACAAAGCTGCATAAACTTATGATAAATCCTACCATAACTCACTGTGCTAAACAGCCGTTCATTAATTTCAAAGCGATATTTTATCTTGTTTCATAGAGCTATGAATTTTGTTAAATTAAATTAAAATGGAACCATAATAATTTATTAGAACTCGTTGTTTGTTTATAATAAGCGAATAAGAATAGAATGCTCATTTCACAATTTTTATGTCCTTGAACGATCATTCTTTCTCTCTCTCTATATATATGGAATTTAAAAATTCTTTTAGCTTTATAAATTTATAAGCTGCAAAATGCTTTTAGAAATGCTCTGTCGAGTGTTCGCTGTGTCACCAAAAATTCCATTTAGTCTGAGATGAGAAAATATAAAAGAAATCTGAAGTAAGCTTCAAACAGAAAGTTTAATTGAAACGCAAGAACAGGCTTAAATATTACCTAATGAATAATCGTTATGACTTGCTGGTAGCCGAATATGGCTAATATTATTTTCTTACTTCAATTTTGTGAATTTGGGGAAAAAATTTTATATTCCTTTTTTTCCCCCTTTCTTTCTTTCTTTCTTCTTCTTTTTTTTTTATCTTTCACCTTTTGCGTTTTCCGTTGTTACTATTACTTTCGTGTAGTTGCTAGTGATCTACCGCATATTCCGCAAATATGTGTACCACAAGTTAAGAATCTCTGATTTAGAGTGTCGTCTGTGAAATATCTCAAAAAACACTGAATATAAATCGTTCAAACTTCGATATTAAACGAAACAACCGAAGTTAGAATATATGTCTTTTTTTCTGTAATTGGAATAAAGCATGTTTACTCACTTTTTTTTTTTTTTTTTTTTCGTTTCATTTTACTTTTTGGACAGTTTTTTCTGGTCACCCTGTAAATAGTATATATTTAAACATTTGCTAAAATTGAAGGGAAAAAAATTGATTGCCACCATAATTCATTTGCTTTCTCACGTTCCACTTTATATATATGTTATCAATAGCTGCTGTGCTGTTATTTTTTGCTGCGCAGGCAGGGTGACAACATTTTGAACTGATTAGAGAATATCAACCATTTACTCATATGCCAATATTTTAAAGTTCTCTGTTAAATCGGTATGAGACTTCTGACATAGTTTACAATGAATATTTCAAAAACTGATTTAAAAAAAAAAAGGAAGGATCAACTTTAGAAAAATAGTATGCTTCATCATTATTTTATTCACTAGAGTTTGTATATAAAGCGCGTGCTTTATCGAATTATTAATTATTTAAAATTTTGTGTTCTTTCAAATGGCTTTACTTTGCTTTTTAAGTTATCCGAACATGTTCGGAACACTTTTTTTAGAAAAATAGGGTGTAGACATACTATAACCATATTTCTGGGTTTAAGACTATTCAAAATTAGTAATAGGATACCAATATTTCGAATAAACATTAAAACTTTTTGAAAATTGGCATTTAATAGCATAAATTTAAGTAAATTCTTAAAAAAACTTCAAATCGGTTACACCAAAAACTATTGCTCTCATCCGAGCAAAACTTATACCAAAATAAACTACATAGTTTTCTCTAGGGAACGAACTCCTATTGTATGGTTATAACAATAAATAAAAAATTTAGGACTAGTTGAAGATTTATCAGGAAATTTTTAGTAAATTTATGACGTTATTATTCAAACAATAGGCTGTAAATTCAAAAAATATTCACTCAATCTAAATTTTCTTAGTTCATTCCCTAGATAATAGTATAAAATCAAAGTCAACCAGATTTCATAGTAATATGATAATTATATTTTGAGTTATTTTATTTGAAGTGAGCAAAAAATAAGTAAAAATCAATTTTGAGAAATATGCATTTAAAGTATACAGTAACATGTTTTAATAATAAATTATGTGTGTACATACTTAAAATTCACAAAATTTATAGGTTATACCTTCTTCCTCCTCAGTGTTTAATAATTTTCTTTTTTTAATCATTTTTTTCTGGTAATTTTTGCATTTGGCAGTGAATGCCGCCTAGATTCGTTCATTATGTCTTTGTCGAGCTCAGCAAATGCTCTAACTTTATTTGTGCTAGAATACACTCCAATAACCTTAAGGATATTCAGTAATCCTATAAAAGCTTCGTTAAAATGTATTACATACATATATGTCCTTAATCTGAGGGTTCGGAGCTCAACAAAGACATCTTTAATCACAAATTTCCAAAAAAAAAAAAAAAAAAATACCGTTGAAACTCTCATTGGCATTTTGCATTTTGCCTTGCAAAAAATTTTCCGTATTTAAAACTAAATTTGTGTTCATACAAATGTTTAACATCTTCCACCTCCTTTAAATCGGTATTTCCGGTTATTTAAATGTTCTAAAATATCCGAAAATACTAATATCTTAACTTCTTATTCACGTAGAGATAAAAATAAACCTGTTTTGGATAGCTCAAAGACTGGTCTCGCCAATAAAAGAATTTTTTTAAATGTTATTTTTAGCGAAAATCGACCTTTTCAACGTGTTCGGATAGCTTAACCTTTTTAATTTTAAGATTTAAATTCAAGATTTAAATTTTAAATTCGTGCCAATGATTATCTAAATTTTGGATACTCTTAAATATGAAAATTTGATTTGTTTAAAAGGAATTTAATTACTTTAATTCATTAATTTAAACAAATTTTCAAATATGCAAAATTTGGAATTTTTTTAGTTTTTTGAATGCATTTTATCTTATCTACTAAATTAAAGTTCTACATCTCCTATAAATACCTGTTTTTCAAGAATTTTTATTTCTTCCATTCGAATGCCGTGCAAAATGTGGGCTAAATGTATACGATTATTCTTCTACTAAACAAAGAAAATGTCTTATAGTCGTCATTCAAAACCTGAAACAAAAATTTATTAACAAAAAAATTTCTATTATTGTTCGAGCTATGCCTTTTAAATGAAATAATCCAGCTGCTAATTTCAAATCTTAACATCGTGCTTGCAATCTTTAAGAAAATTACGAAAATTTTTGTGAACAATTAAATAACTCTAACCAGTTTAATCTAGAGCAAGTAATTAAATGTAAAGTTGCTTCTTATCAAAAAATTTCGTATCTTTGTATAATTGAGATCAATATATATATATGTATATAATATATAGATTATCTAATTTGTTCAGCTACATAAGATCTTTCTCATTAATTTGGTTGTCACTCATAAAAATTTAAATTGCTTGGTTTTTTTTTATTTCTTTTCAATATTATTGTATCTGGAGATTATTGATGTAATATTTTATTCTTTTTATAAACTGATCAATAAGATAAATGGTTTCTTTATTCTCTTGAAGTATATAAAGCACATCTTCCATCAGTGACGCACGAGGCACATTATTCTTCGATATTCTAGAGTATTGAAAGCTTCACTGTATACCTTTGTCTAAACTAACTGAATTTATATCATCACATTAAAAGAAAAAAATTAAATAGCACTTGCGTATTTGTGTTCCTATGCTCAATCTTTTTATGCACAGAAATATTTAGAAATTATTTAAATTAATGCATTAAATATTTTTAAATATTTAATGCATCTTTGTAAGATTTTACGTGCAGTGCTAGATGTTTTAAAGAATGAAATATATAATACATATTTCCTAGCAGAAAAAAAGAATCTCAGCCATTGCTGCTGTTTTGCATATACATTACCTATTTAGTTTCTATTTAAATTATTAAGATTTTGTCGCTACTTAATAGATATTTGCGTTTTAATTTCTGTGATTCATATGACATATATTAATTTTTTCTTAACAGTAATTAAATATTACACAAACTTAAAAAAAATTTTATATTTTAAATTCATTTAAATTTTATTCTTTAGAATGTTAGATAATTCAGGATATAATAAGAAATTTTAATTGAGTTTTTCTACTGAGATTCATGCTAATTCTGATTTCAAATTTTTTATTTATATTGCATGCAACGGATTGAATTTTAGTATATAGGGAAGTAATCAAATGTTATATCTACAGAGAAATTTGATGATGATTTGCTAATGTCAGTTTTATTTTATTTATTTTGAGTATAAATTATTTTATTTTATTTCATTTATTTTGTGAAAACATCTTAAGGTACAGTTTGCTAAATAGAGATTTAATTGAAATATTTCCTTGTTTATTGATTAAAATCTGTAAAACCTGCATTTTTATGTATCGAATATTATTCAATTAAATAAAATAATTAATTTTATAGTAAATTCACTTGAATAAAAATTCTAAATATTTTGCATGAAAGTAGAAAATAAGAAAAAAACCTAATTCAAATAATTTTGTTATTGAAAATTTTTAATAAAGTTAAAATTTTATTTATAATTGAAAGATAAATACTTATTTCGCAACAAATCTATTTGTTGTCCTTAAAGTTTCAGTGTATTTATTATTTTATGATACATTTTTGGATTTTAATTAATGTGCGAAACACGGTTTAATTTTTTTTCTGTTGTTATTGTAGAATATTTAAATTGTTTTTTTTTCTTTCCTTTTTGATTAACTTTCCATTGTCTGCAATCCCTGTATATTTTTGTAAATGTAAATTGTGTTAATGCATGTAAAAGCAATTTATTTATTTACAAATATCATTCGTTGCATTCATATGCAGATTTTTAAAACTCTGCAGAACTTTTATTTATTTTTTTTAAAATTTTTTATGATGGCTAAGTGACATTTCACGCAAGAAAATGTTTTGTACTTTATAAAGAGTTCAAGGCTTTGAGTTTGATTCATTGCCTTAAATGTGGGAAGAAATTTAAATTGATTCGACTTTGATTTAAGTCACGTATACGTGAGTTTATTTCTGTGAAAATCTCATTTTAACGCAAACGTTTTTGAAGTAAAGTTCTCTATGTGGATTTCTTTTAAGCGGCAAATTAAAACCTATTTTGTAACCTTTAATTGTTTCCGTGCCATCAAGGAAACTTATAAATTAATATAATTAATTATATGAAATTCAGTATTAATAAAAATGAAATATACAAATTAAATTGTGTGTAGTAAAATTGACAGATAGTTATACTTTTTAATTATGTCAGTCGTTTACGATTCAGTTTCCTGCTTTTGACTTTTTTTGTGTGTGTGTTTTCGAAGAATTCTGAAGCATTATTTTAAAGAAAAAATTAAGCCTTTTGTTTACATTTCCTGCGATATTTTTCCTTTTTTGTAATTGTTAAAGCAATTATTAAGAAATGCATTGTTAAAATAATTCCATTAATTATTAGTAAAACCGTTATTACAATTTTTAAAAATAATATAAAATATTTAAATTAATTGTTGCAGTGTTTACTTGTTTTCTACTTTTGTATTGTGCTTACGAAATTTCAGATGATGAAATTTTGAGAAATGAGATATTATATGGAAGAATCTATTGCAATTAATTTCGTTATTTTGTTGATCAAGTTAATCTCATTTTATGTATCATTTATTCAGTAGCTTTTCTCAAATCAATATGTTTCGTATGTTTGCTCCCACACACTCAAGTGTTACGCCATGACTTTGAAGCGAAAATACCGAAAATAATAACATTTTTTCCTGTAAAAATAAAAATTGAAACGATCCAAAATGGCTTTGTCACTTTCTAAAACAATTCTTGTACTCAGTTTTTATTTGAATCGTGCTTATTACAAAGAAATGTCGTGAAGGAGAGAGACATATATCGGAGGAATTTTATGGTTATTCATACTTATTTCCTTCATATTTATACACCAGTACTACATTTAAATCAAATGTCAAATAGAGTAAATAAAAACAACATATGTACGTAACATGTATTTTTAGTTTAGTTTTGCATAGAAAATGTCGCGTCAATATTGAGAATTAAAATTCGTTTTTCAAAAATCTATAAATATACTGTATTTATGTGGATGCACTTGTTTTTTCAGATATAAACTCATGGAATTTTATACTTGGAAACTCATTTTCGTTATTGGATTTTATCAAATAAGCTGTCTTATTTCTATCAACTTAGAACTTATATTAGCATATGCATTTTTAAAGATTGCATCATTAATACACCATTTTATTTGAAAATAGAATCTTTAATTTGATTAGAATAATCAAATAGGCCTACTTAAGTTTTTTATGTTTTGCTAAGTTATTCTTGAATCATGCGCCAAATTTCCCCTTCTAAGAAACATTAGTATTTGCTAAATTTAACATCCAAGTCATTTGAAAAAACTTGCGAAATTATGAATTTTATTTTAATTTACAAAGAAAAATTTGATTTAAAATGAAAATTTGTATACTCTACTTCATTTTCAAAGTCTTTTAGCCTGCGGACGAATTCTTTTTTCCTTGAGCAAAATAACTATAATCTCGTATTAAAATATACGCTTAAACAATTCAGGAAATGTGAGACAAGTAATTAAGCATGTTTCCTTAAAAAGGAAATTTAATGAATATGAATTTTCTGATATATAAGGATTCATTTTATAAATTTATCGAATGTTGCTCAGTTTCTTTCTCCCTTCCTTGTCTTGAAATGCAAATACTTCATTTGTCCGATGATTCAATTTTTTACTTTTGAAATCATTAAAGAGTTTAATAAATGACATTTTACATTGCATATTTCCAAGGCGAATGGGTGACAACTTTTTTTAAAGACATTCTTAAATTTTGTTTGGCTAGTAGGCTGACTTTGAAAAATGCTAACATTTGCGTTGGAAATTATGTATAAATTCTTTCATGTTCATTTTAAGATTCAATATAGATAATATTATAAAGTTATAAATTTTTTTTTTCAATTTTGCTGAAAAAAAATCGAATACGAAATTAAATAATCATGTTATTAACTTTTGTTACACATATTTTTAAACCGTGAATTTTTAGACTTGAAATATTCAATCAACATAAATAACTTAAGGAGGAAATAAATAACTTTACAATATTTACTTAAAATCAGAGTTTATCTTTTTTTTTAAATTTATTCATTTCAAGAAATGCACTCTTCACGTCTTTTTAATTGGTAAGGGAATGACCTCAAATTTTTTTCATCAAAATTTGTTACACCGTTTATTATTATTATTTTTTTTCCGTGTCTTCTAATTCGTACATTACGACCTTGTGTAAATGAAAGTAATTTAAATTTTAATACTGTTTATATTTAATCTATATTCATGGGATATGTTTCTTTCCTGAAATTTTTTCAGCTGTTTCATTTGCTATGAGATTTGAAGAACTAAAAATATCTTATTTAGGTTATTAAATCAGTTTTATCCTTAATTCCTTTAATTAAGAATGGCAGCGAGAAAATATTTCAGTTTTCTATTATATCATTGTCCTTGAACTCGATTCCAATGTCATTTGTTTTTAAATAAACGGTATTCAGTTACCCTAAATATACAATTTCTTATAGAGCTTTTTTTTCTTCCTAGCTTATCTGTCATAATATCTATCATTGATATCTTTTGTGAATAATACGAATTATTCCGAAAACAAAAATGAAATTTTTTTTATAGATATGGGTAATTTGAATAGTTTTATTTTAATTTTAATAAAACTTGAGAATTTGAAGATTTCATGACATTGTTTCTTAAAATAGATTATGTCGATGTACATATTTAATTTTTCAAGTAATTTACGCTAAATAAATGCGCAAAACCTAATTAAACTTTTATTCTTGTGACAAACCTACAAATTTTTTTGAATAAAATAAACTTACGCTGAGTTCCCTAATAATTTTTCATTAGTATCATCAAATAGATCTTGTGAATTCCTGTGTCAGGTTTATTCCATTGTTATTTGTTTAATGTATATATATTTCATAAATGGTGGCTTAATTTTCACTTATGAAATCAAAAGAAATTTTATGATTGCATATTTTTTGGATTTATTTATTTTGTTTAACAATTGAGCTTTGTAGCTTACAAAATATTCAAAAATGCGGTGATTTTTCTTTTTTTTTTTTTTTCTTTCTGAGCATATCTGGCATGAAATCAATCTACTGAAAAAATTAATTTAAATCTAAATCAATGAACCTTGATAATTCCGTATTTATTGCTCTTCTTGTACTCATATAATTTTTTTTAAGCTTAGTCTTTAGTTATACTTTAGTTCAGTATAATTTCCTAATATCTATCTTTCTTAAT
>JAPMOR010062530.1:1188588-1230860 GCA_026543865.1 Argiope aurantia | reverse complement strand
AAGTGACTTTTGCATGGCCCATTTTTTTATTTGATTAAGGTGAAGGTATCAAAAGGAGATAAATTAAGATATCCGAACACGTTCGGAGCACGTTTTAGAAAAACATGGTGTAGACGTATTTTAACCATATTTCTGGGTTTAAGACTATTAAAGATTAGCAATAGAATGTCAATATTTGAAATAAGCATTAATAATTGTTGAAAATTGGCATTTAATAGCATAAATTTAAACAAATTCTTAAAAAACTTCAAATTGGCTACACCAGAAACTATTGCACTTATTCTAATAAGACTTATGCCAAAATAAACTGTATAGTTTTCTCTGGGGAATGAACTACAAGCGTATGGTTATAACAATAAATAAAAATTTTACAACCAATCGAAGATTTATCATGAAATTTTTTGTAAATTTATGACGTTGTTTTTCAAACAATAGGCTGTAAATTAAAAAAATATTCACTCGATCTAAATTCTTTTAGTTCATTCCCTAGAAAATAAAATAAAGACAAAGTCCACCAAATTTCATAGTAATATGATAATTATATTTTGAGTTATTTGATTTGAAGTAAGCAAGAAATAAGTAAAAATCAGGTTTGGGAAAAATGCATTTAAAGTATACAGTAACGTGTTTTAATTATAAATTATGGCCGTATATACTTAAAATTCGCCACATTTATAGGTTATACCTTCTTTTCCTCATCTGTTAATAATTTTCTTTTTTTAATAATTTTTTTTCCGGCAATTTTTGCATTTGGCAGTGAATGCCACTTAGATTCATTTATTTTGTCTTTGTCGAGCTCAACAAATGCTCTAACTGAATTTGCACTATTATACACTCCAGCAACCTTCAGGACATTTAGTAATCCTATAAAACCTTCGTTAAAATGTATTACAGACATAAATGACCCTAATCTGAGTGTTCGGAGCTCAACAAAGACATCTTTAGGTACAAATTTCCACAAAACACTGTTGAAATTCTCATTGGCATTTTGTGTTTTTCAGTGCAAAACATTTTCCGTATTTAAAACTAAATTTGTGTTTATACAAATTTTTAATGTGTTTTTGGCCCTTTAAATCGGTCCTTTTCCGATTATTTAAATGTCCATTTTCGGTTTACTGATCATTACAAAAATATTAATATTTCTTCTTCTAATTAACGTAGAGACAAAAGTAAACCTGATTTGGATAGCTGAAAGACTGGTCTATCCAATAAAAGAATTTTTTTTAATGTCATTTTTAGCGAAAATCGATCTTTTCAACGTGTTCGGATACCTTAAAAGATATGTTAGATCCATAAAATTGTCTTCCTTAATTTGCTCATAATTGCACTACACAAAGATGGCACATTACAATTTTCTTATGACGAATCTAAATAATTTGTTTAAGGTTTCTCTTTTGTGAAACTTTTATTTACTTTTTTGGGTGAACTTTCATAATTTTATTTTTTAGTATCATTTGATTTTTTGATCTTGTTATTCATTTGTTTCTTGATATTTTACTTCAATTCTTTAGTTCTTTCTTTAAATCAAGTCATGCCCGACAAATTCTATTCATTGCTGATTGTCGTTAAGACATCAAAAGCTTAGTTCATATTTAATTGTTTTCTTTTCCTCACAATAACTATGCTGGGATACCAAGTGTCCTCATTGTAGGAAGCGAAGCGAGCAGAGCTTAACCCTTAAAATGCATAGCAATGTAGATCTGTATGGTATGTTTGAAACCTCATATCGCTTTATGTAGCAAACTTTGCATATATGTTTTTTTAATTTTAATTTTACTGAAACTGTTTTATTGTTTCTGAATGCAACTAGAATATTTGACAGTTTATTTCTTTATCTGTGACAATTTTCATTGTTAGTGCGCTATCTGAGTACAATTTCATTTCGGCGGGTCTGACGAATTACGTTTATTTATATAAAAAGTAACAAAAGCATACAGGAAAAAATATTTTCGGATAGAATTAAGTTAAGTAACGGATAATATTTAGTAGATTTTAAGAACTTCAAGAGTGCTTGTTCATAATGATGTAAAAATACAGCAATATGGGTTTTTTTGAAGGGGGTGGCTTCTTATGTGTTTTTTTTCTCATGAACTACACCTATTTCCCCGTTGATTTTAAATTTTATTTATTAAAAATAAAAATTCATGTGGTTGAGTGTTTAGTAGCATATCTGAGACGATTGCTTAACAATCATCATGAGGATTAGCCTGTGGTATTTTTTTTTATATTAGCTGTAAGAATTTTTATATCCTTTCAAATTAGCGAAATCTGACTATCGACATTTTTATCAAAAACTTTTCATTAAGAAATAAGCACACTTTATGATACATTTTTTTTTACTTTTACCTTCATTTTTATTACCACTTTAATTCCTATTTGAAGCATTTGTTATAAACTCAAATATGTTGTAGCGGAATTAATTATCAGTTAGGGAATTCATATCTGGATCTTCTTCATTTGTTACTTATCTATAAAAACACTTATGAAAAATGTTCCATCACCGTCAATATTTAAGATAGCTTCCACTGCATTTTCTGTAAAAGCGCGAAAACAAAATTACACTAGATGGTGGTATTAGGCTATTTTAATTATATGTTTCTGTTTCATTTAAATTGAAAAATTTCTCAGGAGTGCATTTTAGGTGGATGGGCTTAAAAATTTCTCATTATTGCATTCTGTTTTTAGTGCCAGTAATTACTTTTTGTGTACGAATTATTTCGTGGGAGGAAACAAAAAAGTGGTTTTCAGGCCAATATTCTTGGTTGAATGCTTCGTTATTATTGTTATTTGGCGGTGTAAATACCATTGTCATTTTAAATGGTTGTTAAAGGAAGATTGATAATTCATTAATAATTTGTCCACTTTAGAAATCCAAACTACTCTATAGATTTTCTAAAAATTTTGTTCACAAATATTGTGATGAATGAGAAGGATTTATTAGGGAAGATTTCATGGCAATTAATTGAATGGTTAATTTTTTATTACTAAAAATTATATTTCCATAAGCAGGAAAGAATATTTTATCTGTTAGTATTGCAATTTTTTAAATATAATTATTAAAAATTATTCGATTCATTTGTCTCCAAATATCACTTACATTATTTAATTAAATTTCATATAATTCTTTAAAATTTTTAGTAATTAATGAAAAAAAATTAGCGTTTTTCGAAAATTATTTTGTTATATTTGGGAATTCTCAAGCAATTACGAGATTTAGAAATTATTTAACGCATCTAGCATTATTATTATATTTTGATAGAAAATTTTGTATATATTAAAACCTATAATCGGACAATGTTACCAGCTAAAGTCCGAAATATTTTTATCCTGTACAACCTTTTCTGCTGTTATCGTTAGCTGATAATAATCATGATGGTGGAAAAATGTTGAATTATTTTTTCGAGATCAATAACAATATAGCTTTGATTGTTTAAATGAGGAAAATTACTTTGTTAACGGATGAAAATGTTTTCTCAATCTGGGTTATGAATTAAGATTTGCTTAATAATCCTTCCTGCCCTTGAATGAAGTCCTTCCCTGCCTTTTCCCAGTAATGTGGAAAAAGTGTGTGCTTTATTTTTCATGTTCTCTATTAATATTGTTACATATTTTAACGAGCTTCTTTAATTTTTTGAAAAATTTAATAATTATCAATGAAGTTTCTTTGTCAAAAATTTAAATCTGCTACAATTTTTTTGTAAATTACGTTTTTTTATTGTGACAATTTATCCTTTTCTTCTGAAATCTACTTTTCTTTAAGAATGCTGTAAATATTTAAAGTAAAAGCAAAAATGAAATTTGTTCTGGAAAAATGTATTAAGATGTGGTATTTTTTACTTTTTATTTCTTTTTACTATCTCTTTTATAATTACTCTCCTTACCACTTTCTGATCAAGTAATCTTTTTGTAGGATTTTAATTTCAGTGTAGCATTTTTTTTTCCTGTTTAAACTAACTTTAAGAACCAATCGTAGTAATAAAATCTTTTATTATTAAAAATAATGATTAATGTTATGAAGCTAACGATTGTTAATTCTTATCTTCTGATATCAAAGTTCTGTGTTCATGTATTATTTTAGTGCAAAAAAAAATTTTTTTTAATTGGATAGTCTTGAAGAATTATTCAGTTACTTTTATCGTCTTTAATATAAATAAATTTTCATTCAAAATTTTGCACAGAAAATTTTTAATTTCATTAATCCTTTCTTTGAAATTTTTATAAGTATTAGATATTTTAATGAGATAATTTTGTGCGTTTTCAGAATATTAACGTTTTAGAATTTTTATTATTATTATTTATTACCAAATTTTCTGTACATTTAAAAATTTTATGCACGAATTCTGATATATGCAATTAGTAAGTATAAAATGTTTATAAAATTCCTACTGAGTGTGAAAATTTGTTGAAAATCATGGAATCTAATAAAATGTGGGAATTCGAAAGAGAATGAATGCAGTATTTGATTCTTTTAAACATTTTTTTAAAATTTCAAATAACATTTATGAGAATCATAAGAATAATGCCTTAGGACCATCAGAATCTCTTGCCCATCATTTTTAAATTTAGCATCTTATTGTATGAATTAAGGAAACGAAGGAGTCCTAAAATTTTATTGCTGTAAACGTGTAACTAATTACTAAAAATGTTTTTTTTAATTTTTTTTTTATTGAAAAATATTTTTTTGAAAAGAGATTTGGGTATCAATTTTCCAAGCAAACATTTTTAAATAAAAACGTTTTTTTTTAATGTATAATCGTTTTATTTTATGTTGTTAATAGTTAAAATAATATATCCGGCTAAATATTCTAACTAAGCCAGAAAGAATATATGAATGTATCTCATTAGTTTTACACGTGCCAACTTCCGAAGGTCTGATCCTCTGAAGCCAGTTATTGACCTCGATATGGAAATGACTTAAAAAATGACGTCAATTGTCACCTTTTGCCTTTGAAACTTTTTTCTATGAAATAAAAAAAAAGACATCCCTTTTTTCGAAGTTTTTATCGCTAATTCCATCATAAATAGGTGATTTCTGATTCCATTTCTACCTAAATTGCCTTTCCTCTCACGAATATCTATGTTCCCTAATGGGCGTGAAAAAGCAGCGTGCATTATTTTTCAAATGAAATGAAAATTTTTGATTTTATAATAAATTTATCATGTATATTTAAGAAAATGTTATCTTTTTTTATGAAGTCTGTTAAAATGAAGCTTCTCCTTTTGCTGACTTTAATAAATGCTTGTTTCCACACAAAGATATTTATAATCCGTTAAATTGAACTTTGCTTTAAAGGAGGCAAAACGATTAAATGTTTATCTATTTCTAAAATTAAGTTGTTTAAAAAATTGCAGATGTTAAAAAAATATTGAAAACTTAAAAAAAAAATCTGTTATATTATTATTATTTTTTGATTTTTTTTATCTTTAATATTTAAAGTATTATAATTTTTAACAAAAATAAGTAGCTTCTTGATTTATCTTGCAGTTCTGTATAAGAATATTTAGTTATAGAAACATTCGTCATTTCAAATGTATTGATTTTTTTTATAAAATTTGATCCCAATGGTGGACTTACAGCCTTTCATACCTGTGAGATACCCTTTGTAATTTAGAAATAGTACTGTTTCTACTGCAAATATGAATGAAATCATTTTTTAAAAAAAGAAAGAAAAAAAAAAACAACTAGAAATGATATTTAGTATCATCTATTTTTTTTTTTTTTTTTCAAATAAAGAATTCCGTTAGGCAAGTTGAAAAGAAATTCCTTTCTTTTACCATTCTTTTAGAAAATAAAGATTTAAAAAAAAAAGCATGTTTCTCTTTCTGATTATACAGATTAAATCTCTTTTTATACAGATTTAAAATAAGCATATGCTGGATCATGCTCTGCTTATCGTTACTTGCAATATTTACACCAGTTTGGAAAACTTCATCTTCATCCCATCTTAATTGCATCATCAGACAGTTAAAAAAAGTTAGATGACAAGACACCTGAAGAAGTCGTTGAAGTTTGAATGAAGCATTGAACCTTGGTTATGCGTTAACATTTTATATTCAACATGTTTTCGAATTACCGAGAGAGGACGTTAAGCTTATACTTTGAGAGAAGGGTGGTCGCGTCTTTTCTTCAATTCAGATCTCGAATAATTTGTTGTTATATATTCTTATCTCCTGCTGTGGAGCTGATATTTTGATTTTTTTTTATCTTCATATTCAGTGTCATATTAAACTTTAATGAATAACAAATTTCCAAGTGATGCGTCTTTTACCTTCAATTTAAGTCCAGTTAAATCTTGCGTGTTTAAATGTAATTTTCATTCAAAAACGATATTTATTAAATTGACAAGATCGATAACGATCAATGAACTGATTAGAGAAGGTATACTGAGATTAGAGATATAGGTTCAGTAAAATTTGAGAAGACATAATTCATAATGAAATTATCAGATTAGCAATACAAACTTAATAATTTATTTATATTGCAAAAAAAAAAAAAAAAAAAAAAAACTTTTATTATCCTTTAACTTTTAACTGATCGTTGTGAAATGATATCTCTGTCCCATGCATGTAATTACAGAAGTTTTAATAGTGAAAGTTATAATGAAGTCATTTATAACAATTAATTTTAAATGCAAAAATTGCATGAATAGGCTTAAATTTAAGTAATGTTTCCGCTCTCAAGTGGATGGAAATAACAATAAATATTTTAAATAAAAGATTTTTAAGTTATAAAAGAAATTTAGCCATCAATGTGTTAAAACTATGTTTATAAATGATAAAAAATAATTTTTCGATATTTTGCAAAAATATAGAAGGCATTGTAACTTTATTTAATATATTTGAATAGTTTATAGAGATTAAATCAATTCAGAGTTATAAAATACTTAATTTAAAAAAAAATATTCCACGAAAGAAAAGCATTCTACAGTTACCGTAGCTATTATATTTATACTTGATTTTATAGCTTAGAAAGTAGAAATCATGCATAGTTTTTAAAATAATTTCTAAAATTGAATTTTTTGTGGATTGTTCTGGGATAATAATTATATTTTGTTATAGATAATAGAAGCTAAAAAAAGCTGAATGATATACATGTATAGTGCATTAAAAATGAAAAAATGTTGTCATAAATGTCCTTATTCAAATTCTATTTTTCTAAAGATAATGTTGTTAATTATTTAAAAAAATTAAAAAATAAAGTTCAGAACAACAGTATTATAAATTAGTACTATTTGTTTCTTTTGAAATATGTGTGGTGAATTTTTAAAAATTCCTACGTTTTGAATTTCTTAACGAACCAACCCGAATGAAGACAAATTGTTTTGGCAGTTATTTCAGCTAATATACTTTTAAAGTGAAATTCCCGCCACAAAATGGTAGCAAAATAATAATAACCGTAGAAACTCAGTTTCAAGTTCATTTTGAAACGAAGATTATATAGATGCATGTTCATCTCTTTTTGAAGATTTTTGAATTTTATAAGTGGCTTTAAGAAGAATTATTCTCATGCAACTTTCATTGAAATGATAAAAATGTGTTTCACAAAATGATAGGAAAATAATAATAATAGTCAAAACTTAATTTCTGGTTCATTTTCAAACGAAAATCTTTCATAGATTCACGTTGATTTCTTTTTGAAGATTTCTTAATTCGATAAGTAACTTTAGTGAGAATTACCCATTCATTCTGCCTAAAGAAGAGCTAATGTCAAATACCCCATCTCGGAGAATGAGTCAGAAACCTGATGCGGACAAATGACGTGCCGTAAGTTGAAGGAAACCTTGATAAAAGTCCTTGCAATGCTCTTGTCATGGAGGTCGATTTTTTTCTTTCATAAAATCAAATGGCGTACACAATATTTCCTTAAATATATTGTGTTTTTAGAATGCAATCAGTGTTATTTCCAATGTTCTCGGTTTCTTCTTCATCATATCATTATTTAATTTTTCTCAATTTTTATTTCCATTTTGATTTTTTTAATACTATTTATGCCTGCGCTATGCAGCTAGCTAAAGAATGAAAAATCAGCATTTCCATTTGATATCTGATTATCGTCGAAATCAATCCTACTATTTCGTTTCCTGACTACACAAGATAATAATTTGCATGTTGCTTTTGTTTAAATGAAATTGTATATTTGTATCCACATGTTCTGTTCTGTTGTCACTCAGAGTTGATGCTGCATTTCTCTCGTTGATGAAAGTGGGTGGTCTGCCATCGTTGAAAGCAATGGTAACGAATTCGGAAGCCAATTTTTAATGAGGACCTGTCAGTAAAAGTGTACGCTTTAAAACTGAAGAAAGCCGTTTCGGGGAAAACCACGTTATTTTTTTAGCCGTCATTTTTGATGGATGTGCCATTTATTGCATCAGTATCTTTTACCGAAGAGTTGCGAAGAGATATTTGCATCAGTATCTTTTACGAAGAGAAAGAAAGTACCTTCTTAGTTATAACATTTGCCTTAGCAAAACGTCTAATTATGATAAAATTTTGCATTTTTTGATCATGTCTGTTTTTTTTTGTTTGCTTTTTTTGCATAGTTGCAATTTTTTTTTTTGCTTTTGTTTTAAAACTAGCCGCCTCTGGCCAGCGACTGGCTGCTCTCTGCAGCAATGTGTTAAATTTCAATTGAAACAAAAAAAGTACTTTGCTGAAACCAATTTTTTTTTAAATATGAGTATAGAAAATCAAAATATCTAGCACTGAAATTTTACGTGAATTACAAAATATGTTATTGTTATTTATGCATTTTCTCAGTGTATGATTCAATAGAAATTTCACTGATTCATCATAAAATTCAGTTTTTCGTTTATTTTCAAGAGGTCTTAAATGATGTGAATAATTATATTTTATTTTATTTCAGTCAATGAATGTATATCTGAAAAAGTTGAGAGAACTAAATTTTACAGCCCTTGTTTCTTAGAAATTATATTCAGCAAAATATTCCTGGTACTCAAACTTTTAAATTAAAACAAACAAGAACAAAAAAAAAAGTTTCGTCATTTTGAGAAAAAAAAATCAAACAGAGTTATAAAGTCTAGAATATTACTATTATAGGACAATCAACGATTTAATAATTTTAGTCCACTTACCCTGACCAGGCGCTGAACTGACGAATTTTTTTTGAGACGGCCCGTAGAATGATTTAAAATCACGCGAGTTTTTTTTAAAGTATTATTCAAATTTTCATAACTTACTCTCAGTTTTAGATGCAATAGAATGGACTTTATTTTATTTAAAATATTAGGGCTTCTAATATATTTTATTAAATACGATTTGCAGGATTTTTCCTATAGATATGTATGTCTAATATTCAAGTTTTAGAAATTAAGTGTGTATATAAAACGTAAAAAGGAACTCAAATTAATCTGGATGCTTCTTCTTAAATATTGCATAAATAAATATAAAAATGATAATCTGGAGTGTAAAAAATTACTGTTTTCATTCTATTAATTTAAAAATGCATATTTATATGCAAAAAAAATATCCTGATTTTGTTAATGTACTGTTAAATTTATGACTGAACGTATGAAGTTATTCATTTGTTAGCTTTCTTTCCCCATCGATGAAATGCCTTTTCTTATGCGGGCTATCCTTTGCTGCAATTTTTCATTAAATAAAAGTGTATGTTTTGTCCAACCAATTATTTACAATATTTAATTTTTGTTTTACGCAAAATACGCCTTGTTATTTATTATTCGAACCAATTGCTTATTTTGCATGAGGATTAAGAAAGCGAGGTTAGATGCTAGATGATGTAAACAAATACGTCATGGAGAGATGTTTATATATATATAATGGACAGAACAAGTGCAAGGCTACTGTAATAACATGTGGTAAATATTTATCACTATTTTAAGTTCTAAAAATAAATTGTTGATGTCATAAATATCAGATTATATTGAAGAGATACATTTTCAAAGTAACCAGCAAACATTATTCATTTTATTTTTTATTACATATTATTAAGATTATCAACAAACACGCTAATAAAAAAAACTGACAAGTTTATTCCTAAAATTATTGTACTTATATACATCGTAACACTCCAGATTCCATCTTAGTAAACCCATGCCATAGCTTCGTTTTAGTTATAATTTAATCAGTCTTACTGTATATATTCTTTTTTTGTGTATGCTAATGCGAAATCCATATATCTATTCTATATCTATACTTATAATAAAGCTCAGTGTGTGTGTGTGTGTGTGTGTGTGTGTGTGTGTTGGCGCTCTACAGGCCAGACCATTCAACTTACAGCTACCAAATTTGGCACGTGTATACCTTGGAGGCCTAAAATGTGCACCTGGGGGTTATTTTTTCGAATGTGTAATTAGAATTTTATTTATTTAAAAATTAAGCGAAATTTTTGCGTGTTTCTGCTATAACTTCCAAAAATATTACCGCACAAAAAAGATTTTTACATGAAGTTAAAGAACTAAATTTATCTTTTAAATGATACCAATGTTTTAAACTTAAAACTAAATTTCTATTTTTAATGAATTTTTAAATAAATATTTTAACTATATTTTTCAACAATTTTTTTCGTACAAAATAAAAATAAAATTTTAGCTGAACGAGCATGTTTCGCATTCATGGGAAAAAATTAGCTTTTTTCAAAGTGTTGTCATCACATTTATTAAAGCTCCAATTAAAAATAAATTAAACTTTTTGGAAATGAAATCTGCAAAAATATAATTTTCGGCACGTGTCTAAAAAATAAATTCAAGAAAAACTATTTTATGATCTTTTACACTCTCTATATTATTAATCCAATAAATCAGTTTTATTTTAAGGCAAGTTTTGTTTAATATGAACAGGATATCCATTCAAATCAGGGCCACAGAGCTAATTTGTAAACCTTTAGTAAGACACAGATCTGCTAAAATGGTCTAAATGGAAAATTATTATAGTTTATGTAACTTGATTCAATAAATGCTCTAATAAATAACGAATTTTTGATTTTACATAAAGCTTTTGCTGTGGAAATCATGATTAACAAATGTTCTTTTAACACTAATATTTTAAATAAAAAGAGTTAATTTCCAATCAACTAAATCAATTACTTAAACTGACTGATTTATGAAAATTTGAATATCACTATTCAATAAAAAAAAGAATAATTTTAAATTTTCCATCGATAGTTTCAAAGAAAATACGCTAATCAGCGCTCAAGTTTCTCAAGATTAATTGGCCTAAGATTATGAAATTCTTGAATTTTTCTAAATTTTTAGCATTCAAAGTTTCATAAATCAGTCTTAGTTGATCGTGGAAAATAAAAACATTCATTCATTTATTTAAAATTTGGTGCGTCCAGAATATTTCTCAGAATATGATACCTTACTGCATTAAATTTAGACTTCATAATTTTTGAAATATATTTATAATCCTTAACAAAATATTATTATTGATTTCATTTCAATCCTTTTAAAAGCAAAACTAAAAACTGAATTTTATGCTGAATCTGAGAAATTTTTGCTGAATTATTCTTTGAGATATTACATAAATTATGAAAAATATTTTGTAGTTCACATAAGACTTATATACCGAGCGATTCTGTTTTCAATACTCATATTTAATAATAATAATAATAATAATAAATAACAATAAAGATGATAAATAAATTAAAACGCATGGTTTTATTAAAAAATATTTTTATATTAATTTCAATTTCATTATTTCCACTTTAAGTTAAAGTTGAAGTTTTACCGGAAATTGAAACAAATTAGCAAAATATATAGAGTAAATTGAACGAAACGATCTAAACAACAGTATAAGTTTGGTATGACTATCAAAATTTGAATATAAAAAATGTTTTGTTTGAGAATCTATTAAAAGACCAGTTACTTAAAATATTTAATTGAAAATTGTAGCGAGCGGTAATACTGGGGAACCGGCTGGTCGCCAAAGGCGGCTAGTTATTAATAAAATCAGCCTTTGAATTTTTATTTTAATCCGGTGTATTAATGATGAATTAAATGAAAGAGTTGAAACGATTTTAATAAATAGAACTTTTTCCTTGAACATTTTAAAATCTGTACAAAAAAGATAAGAGTTTCTATAATTAATTGATATTTAATTATTTATTGTAAAATATTGATTTTTTTAACAAAGAGTTCAATATTTGATTTTTATGCTTTAAATGATTAATAGTTTCTAAGTAATTTTAACAAATTTAGGGAAATTAATTACATACCAAATTAATGTTTTGCTAACTTGAATAACTAACCAAAATTGTTGTTCTTGTGCACTAAAATTGCATTTTTTTTTTTCAATTATTCCATATTTTTAGACCGAAGTTTTTAAAAATAAATAAGGAAAAATAAACTGTTGTTTATATTAGTTGTGCTATTTTGCAGTACTATATTCTAACTGTAATGAAAGACTTATTATCTACGTTCAATAAATTTCTATTTTACTATATTCAGTCTTTTGAAAATACTCTGAAGTCAGATTAATCAATCAATGTAAAAATGTTATTTAAGAAAATATATCTAGTCTAATATGTGATACTGACAATATATGTATATCCTCTTAATTTGAGGTAATGCATGAATCGGAATTAATTGCTCCATTTCTCAAAGAAACAATTAAAGTAGATTCTTTACGTTTGTTTAATTATATTATATTTCTGACAGATCATATTTTTAAAAGAAAATTTGTAGCATAGGAACGTATCATTATATTTGAATATCATGCACATTGCTTCACAAATTTTCTTAACTCAGCATATTTATCAATAGAATTTGAATAATTTTTTTTTCTGTTTTTCTTTTAACTTTGCAAGCATGCTTGAGTACTTTTCAAGAGAGCTGAATACATTATTCTATGAGTAGTTTTCATTAATTAACATTTATTATTAAGAAACAAATAATTATTCTGCTACAATTAATTAAGCTGTAAGCTTTCGTGATTTGGAGCCATTAATCAAGATTTAATCCAATTTCTCATCGTGTTAATGTTCGCCAGTGCTACGTTTTACTACTTCCCTTTTATTCGAAGCTTAGTCGAGCAACGTTTGTATATTACCGTGGACTGTTTATCTTGGGTCATCATATCTCTTCATACATCACAATACCTTCGCTGACCCAGTTTAGAACATTATAATTAAGTGTTCGTACGCAACGAAAACGACGATGATTCTTGATTTGGGGGTGGAGTGATGTGGGAAGCTTTTATCGTGACTTCATGTAATTTTCTTTAGTTTTTGGGCACTGGTAAAGTTCTGTCAAATAATGATTCTGCGCTTATTTTGCATACATTACCATCCCGAAATGAAATTTGGGCGTTAGTCCTCGATTTGATTGTTAAGGTCATGAGAAAGTTGTAAAGAATTATTATTCGTGTTGAAGAAATTGCGTCATCCCGAATCGAAATAGTTTTTCTTTACTCGGCAGAATGCATTTTGAGCTCTTTGAACCTATCGCATTAGTAACGGAAAGTTCCGGTCAGAGACTTGAGTTAACACCTATTATAAAGTTATACTTTTTTTCATTCTTATCCATGCGTTGACAATGAGTTACTTTTAACTCTAACTATGTAAGGATTTTATGGCCTATAAAAAAAATTTTTTTAAGCATGTGATAAAAAATTTTTATACCTGTTCTCTGCAGAAAGCATTAAATTAATTAAGACGACTAACTAGTTAGCAAACATTAACTAGTTGGGCGTTTTAATTAATTCAAAAAAGAACACGGCAGTTTCTAAACATTTAATAAAATAAATGCTGTCTCGTGAACCATTAATAATTGTTCATCGTGAATATGTATTATTTGTTATATAGCAAAAGCTCTTTAGAAAATAATTTTTGTACAGTAAAGTAGTTTTTATTTCTGTTTGCTATACGATAATGATAATACTATTGAGAAATCTTATGTAAAAAAAACATTAATTATGTAATGTAATTGCAATCTCTTCATACTGTACATTTATTTTGTAGTTTCTTTTTTGTAGTTGTAGTTTTAAATCACAGTTCTTTGAAATCCACGAATTCTATTATTTCATCAATTTTTTTTTATTAATAAAATATTAGAATTTGTCTGTTTAAAAAAAATATCACCTTTTATTTTTTCAGTCAAAAAAAAAAACTTTCTTATAATTAATTTCTTGTTCCACTCCATAGTTTCAAATAATAATAATAATAAAAAGAACTAATCTTGCCAAGTTATGAGTTTCAAGGGAATAAAATAAAACAGCATATAAATGAATAGACATTTAATTGAAATTTTAATAAATGACTGATTATTAGAAATTTAATGTCTTTAATTTCATACAAATGTAATGTTTTTTATATTTTAAATTAGTTTAAATAAATTTGAATTTTAAAACTAAGCATTTATTATAAAAATAAGACAAATTCTTCTACCTATCTTGAGTTTTACATTTTGCATTTTGTATGGTTTATGCGCATGTAAAGCCGCATGTTTATTTAGAAAAAAATTAATCTTCGTCTGATGTGCTAATTGTTAGAAAGTATTAAAACAAAATAGTGAGTATAATTAAATTGAAGGAATGTTTTTTTTTTCACTTATCTTTTGACAAGCAAAATAAGTTTAATATTTTTCAATTGAATTTATTGCGGCTTTAAATAAAAGTAGGAATTATCGTTTAAATCAGCCACCGGATATTTATCTTCTATTTATTCATCAATTGTAAATAATGTTGAAGTCAGATAGATGTCGGTGTCACTCTTTGAAAGTGATCTCGAAGCAAATGAAATGAACAATGTCTATTCCAAATTTTGCATTATTTAATGGCTACAAAATGAATCTGGACCTACTTGAAAAAGCATTATAATGATTCCGAATTCTTTAAATTTCTAAGATTCGATGTCGTCTTTTAACAGTAAAAATGCATTTTTTTCTAATAATAGTATTCAAAATTAATAATCATTCTATATAACATTGAAATTGAAAAGTATATTTTGAAATAGACCGCATCTCTAAATAATATTTTTTGAGGAAAGTGAATTTAATTTAAAAGTTATATATTAATTTTAAAGCTATTTATTCTGTATTTTATATTTTGTAAGATCTGCCTTGATATTTTTCACAGTTCTAAAATTTCTGAATTTTGTTTTTGTTTTTAAAAGGTTTATTTGAAGAACAAAAATTAAAAGCATTAAAAATTATTATGAAAAATAAAGTAAAAGGGTTATTTCTATTCAAATATTTAAAATTTTTTTTTTATTTGATTTGATTTTTATAATTTTTTAATCGCTTATTACTTAATGAATATATTTTATCACATGAAAGTTAATAAAGAATACCTGCTTAAAAAGAGATTCTTCAATACTTCACAGTCATTTTAATTAATCTATCTTTTATTTGTGATATTTTAAATAAGTAAAACAAAATTGAAGATTTGTTTTGTTTTTTAAAATTATTCTTATGAATATCTTACCGATGACTTGAAAACATGTTTTTAAACTCATCGATCATTATTATTCATTTCTGGCACAATTTAAAAACTAAGTAATTATATGTTTACTACGAATTTCATTAACAGATTTCTTTTCCATCACATAAATTGGCTTTTATTCACTGTTATTTCAAAATTCTGTCATTTGTACATTCGTAAGGAAAACGTGTAAACTAAAGATATTATTCCTTCCTGTTTCTTTTAGTCCCCCCCCCCCAAAAAAAAATCTTTGAAATATACCAAATTTACAATGTTCATTCTTGTATAATTAATTTTGTATTATCTTCCTGAAATCTAATTTGTGGTTCTTTGAATTAATCCTTACTGGCAAAAGACGCGTTGAAAGATATATAAAAAAAAATCAAATTTTGTGAATTAACAGTTTTTAATTCACTAAATTTTTCTTTGACATTATTTTAAAAATCACTTAAAAGTATTCGAATAAAAATTTTCAGTGTTTCCTATGTTGAAAATTGCGTAAAATTAGGTTCGTAACCTCTCAGAAAGTGAAGACTTTTTTGAATAACACATCCAAGACAAATTGGTATGAAGAAAAGATGTGCTTATCTTTATTTATAATCTTTATTATTTCATCCATTTTATATCATCAAACGTGAATAATCTTCAAAAATAAATGACCACTGATAGCAGGAATGAAAAACTTTTTTATTGTAGTTATTGACTATTTAAAGTGCATAACAGAAGTAGATACAGTAATCAATCCTTTAGGGCAATAATTTTTCATTTTTGAAAAAGAAAAAAAAAATTAAAGTGCAGATGAGGATGTCAGTTTCTTTCATTCGATGTTCAGATAAACGATGCACCTAATGGTGAAAATTAATTGTTACTGCTACTATAATTATGCTTTCCAGACATAAAATGCATCATTCATATATTAATTTTTTTTTTAAAAAATTAAACCACACCGTTTAAATAATTTTGAATCATTATCAAAGGCACTTCTATAAAATGCTTTTAAATTTTCATTTGACAATTAGTTCCTACATAGGAGGTGTAATATAAGAAATATACGACTAGATATTTTTATTGAGTGAAAACTCAATAATGCATTCTCAATTGCTCCTTTACAATTCAGTAACAAAAAAGAGATATTGACGGATATTTTTCTTACTGATTGAAGAACTTTTTTTCTCTTAGACTTCATGTGCTTAATCCGCGTTAAATCTATCATTGTCTGTATATCATCTTATGTTTTTCGATGATTCTGCATGAATTAAATAATGAGTTTCTGCACGAGTTTAATGAAATCAAAAGGAGATAAAAGTCGTCTTCAATTTAGTTCGCGCGAATGACATTTAAGATGACTTTTATCTCCTTTTGATTTCATTAAAAGTTTTTTGTATTATATTTTTTTTTCAAATAAAGAAAGAAAAAGAAGGGAAAAATACTATTCTCATTTACAAGACGTCCATATTTCAGCAAAGCAAACACATATATATTTTTAAAACTCGACACTACTTATAGGCTGGCAAACTATCTGTAAAATGCAGCATGTATGTTGGAAAATCGTGAAAAACTTTTTTTGAGGCAAACTGTTGGTTCTAAAGCTACCAAATTTGGTATGTAATTATTTTTTACGTAGGTACTCTCTAAACAAAGGATTATTTAATCTAGATTTTTATGCAATCTAGTTTTTAAAAGAATTTTAAAGTTTGCCCTCAATAACTTCTGAGCATATTACTGCATTTGTACATTATTTCAAAAATCAAAATGTACGTTTTCAATTTCATTAGTTTTATTATGATACAGTGTTTTTTTTTTCTCTAATTTTTTTTAAGTAATTTTAAGTATATCTTTTTACAATGCTTTTCATTGTTTTAATTTCAAGATTTATACATTCGCATATTGTGACGTTATTAAACACCTTCTTTGTGTACACGTTGCTGCTACTATGTAATTAAAAGAAATTTTAAAAGAAAAATAAAGATAAACGACTGTAATATAAAACATTACCATGCTGCGATTATTCGAACTAAATATTCAAATCTTTTACAAATGTTCCATGTAAGTGTTACTCGATCGATAACAGAGCGTTCAAACAAGTTAACATTGAATTCAAACAAGGTAAAAGTGAGTAGTGGTCATTTCGATGTGTATGTTTATGAAAATTATGTAATTGCTCTTCAGGCTTTGATTGTATGAAGCACCTTTATCTTTTCTATTATTATTCATGTAAAAATTGCTTATTTGAAAATTTATCAAGCATTTGAAATTATTAGGAATAGGTTACCGCTTAAAATTGTATATCTTGGACTAGATGTTCAAATTATCTTCATTTTTTTTTTAAATTTCATAACTAAAATTCTTAAACCGCAAATGAATGAAACACGAGGTGGAATGCTCTGAATATATTCATTTCAATATCTTTTAGTTCAAAACATTTGAGATTAAGAAATTTGTAATTGTTAAAAAATAGTGGCAAGATTAATAAAAAAGATTAATTCAGTTGAGTAAGGTTTGCGTGTTTATGTTTGTAATGTTTTTGTGCTAATTATGAGAAATGTTTTGAATTATTAGAGTTTTAATTCAATACCTTTGGTCTCGATAATTTGAAAAGAAATGTTTTTGTTTAAATAAAATTATAGAAAAATGATTTTAGTATTGCATAAAACATTCCAAATTATTTTTCTTATGTTTAAGTAGCATTTATGACATTTTTCATGGTTCACTCATTTTTAGCTTTCCTACTTTTTCGGCTTTAAAGCAGACCATTTACAATAAAAATTGAACCACTATGTTCGGACAGTTGATTTTGCGATACGAATGATGCATCTCCAGTTTCTGGTTTAAAAGTTTTTTTGTAATGTATATATGAAAAGCAATAGTGTGGAAGCTCAAATTGATTATAAGAAAAATCTACACTTGGATTATTTTTTTTAATCTATATCAATGGTTATCACTATCTTGAAGTAGATATTCGAATTTCTTTAATTTCTTTTTGGAAAAATCTTATATTAAAGATATAAATGAAATTTTATTTTGAAAAACCACCTATTGATATTTTTTGTAACTAACTCTAGATAAAAAGTTTGATAAGTCGCGTAGAGACAGTGGATGTATTTATCGCTCTGCAATGTTGTAGCTTGCTAAACTCTATGATTGTTTATAACTTTTTATACGCAATCAATTGAGTTGTATGTTACTCTATTAAAGCAGATTAATATCTAATACAATTTTATAGATATTAAAATTTTTTGTTTTTTAACTTTCTCATAATTGAAGTATCGAGAAAGTATTGTAATGGTAAAAAAAATTCGAATTCGATGTTTTGTCGAATCTCAGCGTTTTAGATCTCCCTAAGTTCGAAAATACATTTTAGGAAAAGTGACAAAGAAAATTCAAAAACACTTTAAGCGAAAGGGATAAAATTTGATGTATAATCTTTAAAACAAACTTGAAGATTAATATCAAATTTGGAGCAAAATCTATTCAGAGGTTCAGATTAATAATCTATTCTATTAATTTATATTCATCCGGCTATTCGAATATGAATTAACATGATGACTACAAAATGAAGAGAACTAAATGGATAAAATTGGTACACAGATTTAATATCTATATTGTAGACATCTATCAAATTTTGTGCCAATGCCAAAAAGGAATTGGACATCTGTATTTTTCGAAGCGTACATACGCGATAACTCAAAAATGCAGTGACTTAAATATATCAAATTTGATATATGATTTTGTGACTGCAATTTGAGTTCTGCATCAAATTTTGGTTTCAGTCAGTTGGGTAAAAAGCGTCTAAAATAAAAATTCACTTTTGTTTAGAGAATATGCGAGAAGGTTTTGGGGAGATCCTTGCCGCTGGTTTGAGAACTAGACTGCTTGTTGTAACGTTTATTTAATCGATTTATCCTTTTTATTTTGTTTTTGTTTTATATCAGTAATTAGTTTCACAAGTAGTTCTTGGTGTCTGATTTTCTATGGTCCGAGGTCTCTATAAATATTAAAAAAGAATGACAAAAAAAAAAAAAAAGGAAGTAGGTCAATATTTACACATTTAAAGTGAATTTGTTAAGCATCGTTTTTGCTATTCAACTTTAAAAGGAGACCTTGCTCATATTGCCTACTCTTATTTATCACTTGTGTTACTTTATTTTTGGGATCGGTATATAAACATTCGAACCTTTTTCCCTGATGCGCTGATAAACTGCAAAAATTTAAGAGGTGCGGCATTTTTTAATTTGAAAAGAAGGGTGTGGTGAATTTTTTTTCCCTGCGATGCAGGTGGATCGGACCAATAACATTTGCTTATCTTTTTCATGAAGTATTCTTTAGAATAAAACTTGTGTCGGTGCTCTATTTTTTTTTTTTTTTTTGCAAAGAGAAATATTTAACTTTTTAAATATTAGTTGTAAAGCACTACAGTTCATTGTTCTTCCAAAGTATTGCACTGACTTTCAAAAGGCAACAAAAGGATTTCTCCTGTTCCGGATTTGGATCTTTATCAGATGACTGAATGTAAAATCCTATTTTTTTATGACTTATGTAAAGTTCATGTCCTTTGATGCTGCTGCTTGTTTATGGGCACAACAAGATACTATAATCTCTGGTCTTGATTTTCGATGTTAAGTCGTAATTTATCCAATTTTATCCACCCTGCTTTGATGTTTGGAGTAATTTGGATGACAGACCTGCCAAGAGCTCACGTAAATAATGTGTGCAGTGCATCGTTCTAGCAATAAGAGCGACTCATTGTCCCAGCTCTCAGATAAAAGTATTATACATCACGTTCATCATATTCAACGTATTACTTAAAAGCTATCAGGATTTTATTCGTATAATTACATAAACGAAACCCCATACAGTACATTCTCAGTATTCCAGCTCCTGTTTCAGTCCCAGCGTTTTCAGGAGGGTATACACGTTGAGTGCTAGTATTAGTAACACACAGAATAAACAACAGAATTTTTAATCATATTTTAGTAGTTTTAATCATTTTATGTAGTTAGTGTTTTTTGTATTAAAATGGGTTTTTTAATAAACTTCTACTAATCCGATAACCTATAATCAGTACTTTACCCGAGTGGTGACAATTTATTATATATCATTTCTAAAAGTAAGATGCAGAATTTCTCTTTCTCTCTTTTCATTTTGAAAGTGCATTTGTTCTAATGCAGGCAAGGAATTCGAGGGTCAGGTGCAACTTAGTACAATCATTTTCTTTTATTAAATAATATAATTTCCCTTATATAAATAATGGGGGTTTTTTTTTGTTTTTTTTTTACTTTGAAATGTATCTTTCTTTCTTTCTTCCCCCCCCCTTAAAATGGACTGTAAGAAGGAAAATATGCATTTAAACAATTCTGTTTATAATAAATTAATTTTCAAAAGCTTTTATTATTATTTGTTTACGCTCTTAATAAACTACTCGAGCCCATGAGTTAACACACAGAACTATTAACATCAACCATAACCTACATTTTAAATAACTGTAAGTTTTAAAGCATTTCACCTAGACATTTGGTTACATTAATTTCACAGCTTTTGACTAGCCTTTTGTGCTTTCATTATTCGTCCCTTTGACTATCATTAATCATCTTCTTTGCCCTACCTCCCAATAGCCACGTATTTATATCGAAATCAGAAATGGGGAAATATTGCAACACATAGTTATCTTTTTTTTTTTTTTTTATCTGAGCTTTGAATTCTAAAAAGTTATACACATTAACTTTATCTTCCAAACTTCTTTAGAAGAATTGTTGCGAAATATAGCATCATTTCAGAAATATTTTAGTCTTTCTTAATTTTATTTTTTAATTCATAAATTTCATTATCCCATAAAATTATATTAATTGCCCGAGCACGAATTAAAAACAAATCGAAAGTTTCTAATTTTTTTTGGGGGGGGGGATAAGCTGAAGAGAAAACATCAAAAGTTTTGTTAATTGATAAATATTGGAAGTCCAAATTTTAAATTACTGTACATTTTTATTGAATAAATTAATTTATTCTATTTCACAGCTTTTTAAAATCTAATTTTTTACATTTCAATGACTAATTTAATTTTTTTAACTGTGCGGGGTTTTTTTTATAATTATTTAAGCGCACCTTTATAAAAAGCCTGAATATGATTTATCAATATGAAATATAATTTCATTCATTGTATTCTTATTATCATGTCAAAGAAGTCTTAGTTTTAAAAGCCATCAAGTTCCGCGTCGACTTGCGTTCTCATTTCTTATATTTAATTGTCTTGTAGTGTGTGCTTTGAAAAATTTCTTCAATATGTAGTCAATTCCAGCTTTTTTGATCATCTATAAAATTTCCATTCCACTTGAGAACTAATCGAATTAAATAGACTTGTCAGACAAAAATGTTGTATTTCGATGCTAATTGCGCTTCTTCGTGCAGAAAATTGCAGGTGCTCAGTTTCACCTAAAGTCTTCTATGAATGATGATGTTGCAAATTAAAGTCGTTGCAGTTGGATCAGATTTTTCATATTGATCTTGTAATATTGGTCAAAAGTGAGAATGTCGGCTCAGATTTCATTCTAGACATTTGATCGTGGGTTCGTGGTCTTAAAGCCATCATGTAGCATCAAAATGCACATTTTATTTATTTTTCCAATTTATGCTGAAATTTCGTAGAAATTTTTAATTTTGTAAAGGTATCTTGATTTTTTTACTTCCCCCTCCCTGCCTCCCAAAAAATACCATTTAGAGTAAGGTGGTAAAATTATCAATGTCTTGTAATTCAAAATATGAAAAAGAAGAAAAAAACATGTATTACTTTCAAGTCAAATTACTTATAATTAGATGTAAAAATAATTTATTCCCATCGCTAAAATTAAGTTTCCAAAATTAATTTGTTTTTATTAATTTTTTTATTAATCGTATTTATTGCGAGTACTCATTTTTTTAAATAAAGCTGAATGATTTTTTTTTACAGGTGAGTCCTTTTAAAGTTATCTACTAATAAAGGATCAGCATATACGTTATGAATATTTTGATTATTTGTGTGAAAAAAAGGTAATCTTCTACTTTGTAAAACATTTGGAATTCTTTGGAAAATTTCATCTGTTCTTATATTGGCAAAGCTAAATTATTATGTATTTTATTTATGCTTATATTTCTGCTTATTTCAAAAAATTTATTCCTTTCTGAATTTAGGAGGTTATTTGATAATATAAAAATACTTTTATATGTCATTATAATTTGTTTGATTAAAAATACGGATTTCGGGTATTTTCAAATTTGCTACTAGTTTATGTACACATATTTGCATGAAAGGGAGGAAAATTTTACAATGCAAGAATTGTATGCTTGATTATAATGACTATAAAAATATTTTGTATTTTTCTGTAATGTGGTATTTTATTCATTCATATATCATGAATAAAGGTTTTCATATTAAATTACAGTACGAAATTAATGAGTGCTGTGAATATTATTATAATGGATGCTTTTTAAACTATTTATTTTCATAGGGATGTAAAATTTTCATGTCCACTAAATTTATATTTATTTTTAAAAAACTTGAAATCATGCAATCTGATTTAATCTATACGTTTAATCGACAGATATATAATTAATGTAATCAAGGTTTAAATAACTCCAAAACTTCAAAATTCCTTTTTTTTTTTTTTTTTTTTTTTTTTTTTAGAAATTTGAACTTTTGCCAAATTCTATTTTCATAAAAGTGATGAAAGGAAAAAAATTGCTGAAAGTGTGCACTTATTTTCCTTTTCAAGCACAGACTTTTTTTTTTTTTTTTTTTTGATTCTGTGCTTCCATAAACTTTCCATAAAATTTTAAGAACTTTCAGGGTGATTTATTTCTGAATATGGCGAGACCGATAACTCTCGTTTTTGCTACAAATATTTTTTTTCTTCTTTTAATAGGAGAAATGCTCACAAAAACCTCAAAGATCCAAGTATTAGGAATAAAAGAATTAAAAATTGTAATAAGTAGGATAAGAATCAAATGATTAATATTTGATTTCTTTATATAGTTGCTCTGATTGATAGAATCAACTTTTTAGTTAAGTAATTGTTAACTAATATTTTATTTGGGCGTTATTATTTATACAAATGCGTTATTATTTGTTTTAGTCTTGTATAGTTTAATGAGATTATATTTAATCTATAATATTTGTTATTTTTATGAAGTACGTGCTTAAACTAAGTGTTGTGCATTATTCAAATTGCATGCACATAATGTGGTCTTTTTTACTGGATATAATAGAAGCCCTGTCATTTGCGTTGTAATTCAAAAAATTAGTTGTTATTGATTAGCTTTACCTTCATACAAAAATATTCATAAATGATAACTAACGTATTAAAAATAATATTCTTGAAAGGTGCTACCTCAAAATGTCATTTATATTAACTTCATTTCATTAAGATTTTATCTTATGGTTTGACTTGTCCCACCAAATAATATTTATTCCATAACTTGTTTCAAGCCTCTTAACTTGTTGAAATCGGATTTGTTCTTTCTTACTAGTTATCATTTTTATTAATTCTTAATTGCGGTTTAATGTCTTACAACTATTAATCTTATTGTCTGTTTTGATACGAGATTTATATGTCACTTTGCATCATAATTTGGATGGTGGCAATAATTTCATTAACAGCGATATGTAATAATAGTATAAAATAGAAGAAATTCGAGAATATATTTAAGAAAAATTTGAGATCTTCATGTTTATATTAGTTACGCGCAACTAAGCTATTTATCGAAAATAAAAATTAGTTTTAATTGCAATCAAGGTTTAAAAGTAGACTGTAATTACAAATGTAATATAATATGATCTTTTCTCTTTGTGCCTTAATGGATATAATGGATTTCTTCAATAATTTTCATTCAGCCTATACTTTTCAATGCCGATGTTATTTAAATAAATAAATATTCACTTTAATAGTTGGGTATATTCAAATATTTTCTTCATTTGAAATATTTTATCTGCAATAAGCATTCCAATTCATAATATCAATATGTGTGCGTTTGTGTGTGTGTGTACACCGTGACAAAAGTCATAGTTGCCTTCTATTAGCGTGTCGGATTTCCTTTTGCCCGGCGGTGCAGCAACTCGACTAGCATGGATAAATAATTAGCCCTGCAGAAATAATTAGCCATGCTGCCTCTATTGCCTTCCATACTATGCAGGATTTTGTGCACGAATTGACCTCACTTTATGTCCCATAAATGTTCGATGTGATTCATATCGGACGATCTTGGTAGCAGAATCATTCGCTGGAATTGATCAGAATTCCATGTAAAAACAGACCACATCATTGTGGAACCACCATCACCTTTCATAATATCCTGTTGAAAGCTTGGGTCCATGGCTTCTTGGGGTATGCGCCACACTCGAACTGTATTATAAACTCTTACCAAATGTAATCATGACACATCTGTCCAAGTCTCGATTCTCCCGTCGATTAGGATCCAACCCATATAGTCACAAGCCCAGGAGAGGCGCTGTAAGCGATGTCAGGCCATTTAGTACATCGAGTCGATTTTCTGCTACCATAGCCTATTAAAGCCAAATTTCGCCGCACTCTCCTGACGGACATGTCCGTCGTACGTCCCACATTAATTCATTCTGTTATTTATCGTGATGTTGTTTGTTTGTTAACATTGATAATTTTACCCTCACGTCGGTGGTCTCGGTCATTAAGTGCAGTCGGTTGGCCATTGCATTGTTCACGATAAAAATTTATGCTTGAATTTAGTTATTCTCATCACACTCTTGGCACTGTGGATCTTGGAATGTTGAATTCCCTAAGGATTTTCGAAATGTAATGTTTCATACGTCTAGTACCAACTACCATTTCGCGTTTTGAGTCTGTTAATTCCCTTCATGCGACCATAATCACGCCAAAAAACTTTCCAGGAGAATCACTTGAATACAAATGGAAACCCTGTCGTTGCGCTGCCCATTTATACATTGTGTAAGCGATACTACTGCTCTCTGTATATTTGCAAAATGCTATCCCATGACTTTTGTCACCTCTCTCTCTATATATATATACTAGCCGCCTTTGGCGACCAGCCGGTTCGCCAGTATTACCACTCGCTACAATTTTCAATTAAATATTTTAAGTAACTGGTAAGTAACTGGTAAATATTTTAAGTAACTCTTTAAGGATTCTCAAACAAAACATTTTTAATCTTCAAATTTTGATAGTCATACCAAACTTATGCTGTTTAGATCGTTTCGTTCAATTTACTATATATATTTTGCTAATTTGTTGCCATTTCCGGTAAAACTTCAACTTTAATTAAAAATGTAAATGACGAAATTGCAATTAAAATTAAGATATTTTTTAATAAAACCAAGCGTTTTATTTTATTAATCATCTTTATTGTTATTTATTAATTATTATTATTATTGAATATGAGTATTGCAAACAGAATCGCTCGGTATTTAAGTCTTATGTTAACTACAAAATATTTTTCATAGTTTATGTAATATCTCAAACAATAATTGAACAAAAATTTCTGAGATTCAGTATAAAATTCAGTTTTTAGTTTTGCTTTCAAAAGGATTGAAATGAAATCTATAATAATATTTTGTTCCTGCTTATAAATATATTTCAAAAATTATGAATTCTAAATTTAATGCAGTGAGGTATCATATTCTGATAAATATTCTGGACACACCAAATTTTAAATAAATGAATGAATGTTTCTATTTTCCACGATCAACTAAGACTTATTTATGAAGTTTTAAACGTTAAAAATTGAGAAAAACTCACCATTTTCATAATCTTAGGCCAATTAATCTTGAGAAACCTGCGCGCTAATTGGCGTATTTTCTTTGAAACGATCGATGAAAAATCAAAAATTATCCTTTTTTTTTATTGAATAGTGATATTCCAATCTTCATAAATCAGTCAGTTTAAGTGATTTGAAATTAACTCTTAAAAGTCAGTGATTTAGTTGATTGGAAATTAACTCTATGAGCACCATAAAATCTGTGCTTTCTCTTGTGGTGTATGCATTCTCCTTAATATCCGATCGAATAAAACATCACATACAAAAGTACTACATAGAAGAAACACATCAAAAGTAAACATAACATTTCAATAGTTGCCAAAAACAAAAGAGAGAAAAATGCAATTAATAAGCAGACAATATTTAAAAAAGTACAGATATTTAGACTGGAAAATGAAATTATCTGAAATTAAAAACACGCGCAGACGATATTTACAAAAGTAAAAATATTCAAACCTGAAAATGAAAATATATGAATTATTCCATGAATAAATACCATAAGTTTGTTTACATCTTCATTATTTTATGAGTCATTAAATATCAAAATGGATCGGGGACTGAATAAACACCCTATATAGAGAGAGTAAAAGATCATAAAATAATTTTTCTTGAATTTATTTTTTAGAAAAAATAATATTTCATATTTGTTTCATTTCTTACAGACACTTGCCGAAAATTATAATTTTGCAGATTTCATTTCCAAAAAGATTTAATTTATTTTCAGTTAGAGCTTTAATCAATGTGATGGCAACACTTTGTAAAAAGCTATTTTTTTTCTCATGAATGCGAAACGTGCTTAATCCTCATTTTTATTTTTGACGAAAAAAATTATTGAAAAACATAGTTAAAATATTTATTTAAAAATTCATTAAAAATAGAAATTTAATTTTAAGATTAAAACAGTAGTATCATTTAAAAGATAAATTTTTTATCTTTAACTTCATGTAAAAATCTTTTTTGTGCGGTAATATTTTCGGCAGTTATAGCAGAAACACGTCAAAATTTCGCTTAATTTTTAAATAAATAAAATTCTAGTTAAAAATTCGAAAAAATAACCCCCAGGTGCACATTCTCGGCCTCCAAGGTATACACGTGCCAAATTTGGTAGCTGTAGGTTGAATGGTCTGGTCTGTAGAGCGCCAACACACACACACACACACGCACATACACACACACATTGAGCTTTATTATAAGTATAGATAGATAATATTTCATGTAGCACTTATTGTTGTGACTTGAATGTCAAGATAAGTTTTATTAAAAATTCAGCATTCTTTTATATAATTCCCATTTCTATTATCTGCTTTTTGTAATAAAAAATACATCGAAGTTAAATGAGAATCTAATTATACGAAGTAGTATCCACTGATCTCTATAATTTTCATGCATATTTAAAAACTGAAATAATTCTTATTATTATTTTCATTTTAAAAATTTGCTGAACTTCGATTTCTGGCCGTGTTCTGAGAAGTGTAACATAAATATAGGTTTCGACTTTCCGGTATTTCCATATCTTTCATCTTTACCTAAATAATGCAAACACTAGAATTGATCATAAATTTTTTTAATCCGTTATAAAAATTTTAATCCGTTATAAAAAAAATAGTGTAACAGCAATATTTTAAGTAGTTACTGATATTGATTGAAGATAACCGTGTTTCCCATCACCTTCTTCTGTAACAGGATATTTTTCTTGTGAACATAAAATTCGATCGTGTTTCTTAACTTTCATGAATATCCAGCAATAAATAACCCGCGCGGGTGCATTTTCTTGACGTTAAACCTTGATATAAAGGAAAACGAATGGACGGACTGTCTTATTAGATTTAATATTTCTTCTTTTATCGCAGTCGACTCACGACTAAATTCTTCTTGGAGTTTAATAGAAATTACTCTTAACTCTTTACTCTCGCCTCGTAAACCAATAAACTGAGAATGATCATCCCTTAAGAAGTGAAACGGTGGTGAAGGTAATCGTATCAGCTTCTATACTTTCAAATCGTGCACTCTAAGAAAATGTTCATAATAAGACACGATTTACCAATTTCGTGAACTGTAATTACTTTGTAAAATATTCGTGCTTCGTTCCAAAGGTCAGTATTTCGGTTTCGAGAAAGGATGGAACAAAAAAAAAACGTTTGCTTATTTCCCTTTTTGTTTGGTAATTATATCTGAAAAGTGTAACATTATTTCTTATAATGTAGTGGGATTTAATTTGGTTAGTTGAGCAAACATATTTATGATCAGTTTTTGATTTGGCGGTGGTCATATTTTCTTTTATGTTCTTATCACGAGAGATGACTGTTCGTATCCTTTTAGTATTTCAATCATTTGCGAGCAATTAATGATTCCGCATCCACTCGCGAACTGGCGTTTTCTTCATTGTGATTTCAGAAATGTCATTGGGAATTTATTTTTTTTTTAAACCGCATGACTTGCATTTTTAATACACATATATACTTTTATTAACAATTCCCCTTCTATGGCCGTTAGATTTATTTGCGTTCTATTTTTTTGTTTGTTTTATTTATTTTATGCATATTAGAACATTTAGAAAAAAATAATTTTGCTATGTAAACCATCTGGTGTTTCACATCGTTCTTAGAGATGCAATAACAACACTACACATCTCTTGAATGAACTAAGTAATAAATAAATGGAATAATACAACAAAATTTTAAAAAGCAATGAATAGCTAATGTTTTACATTAATTCAAAAATAATTAATCATTAAAAAATAAGTTTTGTTATAAGCTGTATGCAGATAAAAGTTTCGGAAATGTAAGGAAGATCCGAAGACTATATATCCAAACAAAAGTTTTTTTTCTTTTATAAAAGCATCACAAGTATATCTCTTCATTGCCATGAAAAATACGATTCCATTGTTTTCAACCTTAATCACAACCATTTTTTTTCTTTTTTCATTTAACCTGTGCCTAAGGTACTTACCGCTTTTAGCAAATTTTTGCATAAATATAAAATCTAGTAACTGTACATGTTGTTATAAAGTTTCTCGTTCCTTTTTTTTTTCAAATATTTTATCTGTAAACTTAATTAGTTTTTGACTATTTATATCTCTTTATCTCTATTTTTAAAAATCAACTACAGTACACTCCCGAGTATCCGGTTCGCAACTGCCCGGTCTAATTTTCTTTTTTCGTAATTAAATGAGGAAGGAAAGGCGTTGCATTGGTAACATTGCCAAGATATTGGAAGCGGGCATCTGTTAAGATCTTCCTACGTGTCATATGCAAAATACAAGTTGTGGCAGAAAGAAAGCAGCGTTCTGCTTGTTGTCCACATTTTCATCAGTGTGAAACGGACCTCAATCGTTACCGATGCACAATACAGTATGTATTCAAAAACTAAAAATTTTTAAGTTTTGACTTTTATCTTAGGATTACCTTTTTACATCTGCATTCATTTATCAGTGAAAGATAAAATCAGTTTGAATCAATTTTCTTAAGAATTAGACCTATGATTTACGTTAAAATTTTGTTTATGTTTCCTGCATTTAAGTTAGGCTTTACAGAATTTGTGTTAAAATGTAAACAGTTTACATCCTTTAACTTACTTTTTCTCTAATAAATCCTTGAAACGTGCAGTGCTGTATATAAACATATATAAACTATTAGTACAGAGCCTCCTATTTTAAATGGATGTGTACCGGCAACTGCTTCTATGATTCACTTGGTCGCAACCACGTTCACATTCTACGTGGCTTGAGATAAATGGAGGACTTAGTACTCAATAAGAGGTGAGCAAATACGCATTACAACAGTGAGTTTTGGTATAAAAACTTTACCTTCTGGTATTAGTGGGCAAAGGAATGAGTCCATAGAACTTCGCCTATCTGAATTTTTTTATCCGATCTGCCTCCCGCCACATTAGGCCGGATACTCGGGAAGATGCTAAATTCATGCTTATTTAAAGATGCTAAATTCTGTTGATGAAAATGACACGATTAACTGAAAAATAATTAAATAAGTGAATATTCGTTTGAATAAATGGATGCTCTATATTCTCTTTTTACGTTTAAAGGCGCGAGGCCATGCTCCATATTGCTGATTACTGCGGCAGTATTAAATTTTTGTCATAATCTTGTGTTAAAATGATTTCTTAATAAAAATATATTCTGATTGCATGAAAGTAATTTGATACAAATTGTGTGTATGTGTGTGCGTGCGTGCGTGAGTAAGATATAGTTTTTTTTCTCTCTTCCCCCTCCTTCTCAATGCATCAGTGGGATTATGGTAAAATGAATTTTGAGCTAAATCTATTCGGAGAATGTGTCTGGCTGTTTGAATATAAGTTAACACTAACTTGCTGCAAAACAAAGAGAGCGAAATGGTTGAAATTCGGTACGCAGACTCAGGATCTCTAATGTACACATCAAATTTTGTGCCAAATCTTATTAGATTTGACCATCTGTACTTTCAGATTCATGTAAACACGATATTTCGGAAACATACTGATTTAAATATATGAAATTCGGTTTGTGATTTTTGTGAATAAAATTATCGTTCTGTGACAGATGTTGGTTTCAATCAGTGGAAAAAATTGCTTGTAAAACATAAATTCGATTCTTTGGATCCTATTTATTGCATGCCTGGAATTAATGGCTAAAAAATTTGACAAGGATCACATGATAAATTCAGTAAAAATACTTAATTCATGCGTAAGGTTAATTTTTTTTTCGTAACTATTGTACGGCAATAATTGCGAATCCAAGGTCGATATTTTATATATACCTTTATAACACCTTTATTAAAATCCTATCTTGAATCCTATATACGAAATCTAGATGCGTTCCTTTTTTTTCGTTTTTCATTTATCTCATCCTCTATTCGAGTTTTTGTTCATGGTTGCTTATAAAGAACTTTAAAATCCTCCAAGAGATTAAGATTTTTCCTTATAAAAGAAAAAGAATATAATTGCGAATTTATTTCTTATTGTAATATGCTCAGATAGTATAATCCTTTAAGAAAACTAGTTTAATTTATGGATAATTCGAAATTATTGATTTCGTGCATCAGGTTTATATTATGTGTCGAATCTTTGATTTGATATCACTTCGAATTCGAAGAACATGAATCATTGTATATTTATGTTACGGTGTGCTTGGTGTACGACAATTAATGCTGAATTTTAAAACATGTTGTTGTATCTACTCCACTCTCTAGCAGCAATGTTAATAGTTTACTTATCTTCGATTCACATCACTGAAGTGCATCTGTCTGTTAAGTGGTATGATAGCTGCCCTGCCCTATTCTTCCGAAATAAGAAATTGGAATATTTAGCCACACTTTTTAAAGGATGTTTATGTTACGGTAGACTGAACTTGAAAAATTGTGTTTGATTTCCGAATTCCACTAGCAAGTGTCTTTAACGTTTGATTCATTATATTATTGTATGTTTCGTTTTCTTATATACTTTTATCTATTAATGGACTATTGTGAGGGTTTTTTCCGAGATTGATTGTTTTTAAAATAAAATAAAATGAAAATAATTCATTTGAAAAGCTTTCATATAATCTGTTAATAAAATAAATTCTTTTTGGATGCCGTATTTTAAGATTGTGTGTGTGTGTGTGTGTGTGTGTGTGTGTGCGTGTGTGTGTGTGTTTTCATGCTACCTTTTTTATTTTTCTATTTGGTTAAATAATTAAGTAAAATTATTAATTTTTTTTCAAAATATTTAATTTTTTTTCTTATTATTTTTGTGTTTTTTTCCGAAAAAAACTGTATACTATAATGATCAGCTGTTATATTAACCTAAAAATGTTTAAAACATAAAAACAGAACTAATTTTTTGTCTTTTTTATTGTGTCATAGATTACATCAACAATGATAACCCTTATCTACTGACTTTTATATTAATGAGAGTATCTAAATAGGCAGCTAAGTTAGTACTAATAGAGAAGTTCTGTAATTTTATTCCAATTAATATTGTAAAGATATTGTTATGTTATAGATAACTAGCTGCTTTTGGCGACCAGTTTGCTCGCCCAGATTACTAAATTATTAATATGAGGTGCATTTCTTTAAAAGACATTTCATTCATGTGTTTTTGTAGTTATTTAATACTACTAAAAAACATGAGTTGAATTAAAACAGTTTACTGCAAATTAAAAAACGTATATATTACGAAATAAAAGCAGAAGTGAAAATCTTACTACAGATTGTATGATTGGTAAAAGCATGTGCTTGATTGTTTTGATTGAGAGTTTGAATTCCGTAAAAACATTGTTTCTGAGAGTGTATCAAATTGAATTAAAAATATTATTAAAGTTTATTGAAAAATTGTTCGAAAATGAAATCTGTCATTAAAAAGGTCATTCTTAAGATAAAACAGAAAGCAATTTTTTATAAGATAATTGTTTCGGAAGATAAAAGTATCAATTTTCGAATCCAAGTCATAGCTATTACGGCTAGACTTAAAATTAATATACGGGCTCCAAAAGTGAAAAGTTTTTGATCGATTTCTTGACAAATATAATCGTGATAATTTTTTGATTGCAACTTTTAAAGCCATTTGTTAACATTTCTGGTATATACCCAGAAATGCAGACTTTTAGAGAGGTTTTGGACGATCGGCACGATTTTGACGTGATTGGCTAGAAACCATAAATTAATCTTAAGTCTTAGCACGATTACTTATCTAACAAAGGATATGCTTATATTTGAGTTTCATTGAACTTTTTGTTTGAAGCCTATTTCTTGATTTCTTTTATATCTTCTTTCCTCTGATTGAATGTCCTTTTTGATGGCACGGCGAACTAACTCTAAGCGAAGCGTTTGATCCAGTATGACTGCAAAAATGTTCAATGAATAAAGTAGTCTGAAATTCGTATGATGTTTTGTTTATATTTAACTATTGCCATTCGTCAATTAGTAATAAGTTCGATTTCTGTGCCATGTACGTTAGCGTTTTATATATATAGATATTAGCTGTGAAATAATGGAAGTCACCGGAATCAATCATCTGATTGTCATGTTTTGCTACAACATTCTTGGCGAAAGAAATTATCAAGATTAAAAGATAACCCTGGAAGCTTCTTTGGTATCGGGTTGATATGCACCTGATTGATTGGTTAATTGCAGTCATCATGGGCATGCTGTTTAAATTAGAATGTCTGAAAGATGAGGTATTCTAGACCTTTCTAGTAGGCGACTGCATTTGAATGAGGTTCAAGAGTGTATGTATTTGACTTATAAATAGTTCAATAGTGTTTGTAAACGAATTTCTAGACACATTTGAATTCTAGACACGTTTCTACAATGAGAGAAAGAAATAAACATCTAATATTCGAAAAGTGTGCGGTTAATGTGGCCCTTGCAGCTCGTGAATAAGAATAAAATAAGTGCTTGCAGTGATTTACAAAATTCTTTGTTGTTTTCTAATTTCAAAAGCTCTAAAGTTGAGATTATGTGATTGAATAAAACAATTCAGACTAATTTCTTGACTTTACGTTTTGCAACTTGGAGCATAGTATATTTCGAGTAAACATCAATATTATATTGCAACAATCACTTTGCTTAGACTATGTCATTTTTTTAATACTTCTGAGTCTTTATTTTCCAAGAAATATATAAAATCTTTTAAATTCTTACTTAAAAATTTTTGCTTCCATTAATTTTTTTTAACTATATTACAAATTTAAGATTTTAAGTGAACGGATATATTTTTATCATGTAGATTTTTCATTATATTAATAAATAATGATACGAAATATATTTCATGTTAATAATTTTATGGCGATATTTATAAAATTTTTGAAATATTTTAATTTTTACGTCGAGTAGTTATCACTTTATTCCAGTAACTATAATGGTGTTGTTACTTATCGATGTAGTTTTCATAGTGTTGTTTTGTTTTTTGAGACTTGCAGAAAAATTCTTAAATAAAAAATAAATTTATCAAATTTTTTCAGAACTGTATAAAAATTACTGTAAATTGTTTATGAAAAAAGTATTCTATTTTATCTTCATAATATATAATATCATGTTCTGAACTGTTATTTTGAAACGTTTAAATTCATTGCTTTTACCATTATGTTATTATTTAATTAAATAACACAGCTGTATTAATGAATAGCTACTTTCTTATACTATTGCAATCTGTATTTGAAATTAAAATAGCGTTTAAAATTTCTAAAATATTGATACAATTGTTTTGCAGTGCTTAGCTGTTTTTATTGCCATTGCAGTTACTTCTTTTCTGCTTACAAAACTTTTCTGTGACTAATGTTATTTATAAGATACACTGCTTTTAATTTTATTAGAGTTTCGTTTGCAAAATTAAAAATGTTATAAAAATTTCTTTCTTTAAAATTGTTAAATATAAAAACAGAAAATAACTTTGAAAAATAAACATTAATGTGAATAAAATACAAGTCTGATTAAAAAAATAACGGAACTAAATAAAATGGAAGGTGGCGATGGACAAGCGTGAATTGGTGATTAACTGAGACGTCATTCAGACGTGCCTGTAAATTTAGGGGCGTATTTAAATGACGTGTACGCCAGAGTTGTTTGTTTTTATCTTACTGCAGAGTAACAAAATTAGCATCTATCTCTATCAGTTTTTCTTCCTTCTTACCATTTGATGCCGAATACGTTTTTCTTTGTTCGTTTTTCTTATTTATGAGCCAGACGAAAATAATCTAATTTTTTTTCTCACTCTCATTCACTCACTTTTTCTCTTCATCGCATTCTCCTTGAAGAAGCGAATGTCCTTCAATATCCTCCAGAATGCCTCCAGGTCTCTATACTTAAATCGTGAATCAGAGCTGCAAATTCGCCACATTTTCTTCCTTTCCTCATCCTCCTAGTTGACAAGTTTTTCAGAAACAGCATTCCCTGCATTTACATTCTATGTTCTGTAACTAACGATTAAAAAAATACAAGAAGAATTTTTTCGGACTATTTTGTTATATAGAGCATATAGAGAGGGTTTCATTCTCTGGAAGAAAAAACAACTTTTATAACAAATAACCGCCTTTTATTTTAGTATGAGTTCATAGGCTGGCATTTTAGTCGTGTTATGTGCATGATAAAAAAAAAAATTCTTTCGAAATACTCTACAGGAGAGACAGTTGAACACAGATCTATCAAATTTCGCAGTTATGTATATTTTGAGTTGTAGATGCTCACTAAAGCGTTTGAAATTTTTAATTAAATTTTTAAGAAAAAATTTCAGCTTTATGTTTTCAATAAATTTGGGACGTATTATTACACAAGAACTGTATTTAAGTTATTCAAAATATAAAACATAAGCTTTTTAAAAATACTGATTTTATTTTGATGCAATTTTTCCTCAAATTTCAATAAAGTTTCATAAATATTTAAAGCATATTTTATAACAATACTTTGTTTTACCTACTGAATTCATACTCATATGCATTCCAATAATATTTAATTGATTAATAATTAATGATATTAAATTTCAGGGATTATTTTTCAATTGTGTACATCTCTCGCTAATTAGCAATTTAGAACAACTTTTTAAAATAAAATAAATAAAGATGATTCAAGCCTAAAATATTATCTAATTATGTATCTGCAGTTATTTATTAAAATTACTCTAATAGTTGAACATAGAACTACCAAAATTTGCAGTTATTTATATCTTGAGTAGTAGATGCTCACTAATAAAATATTCTTGAAATTTTTAATAAAAAAACAGTTTTTTGTTCTTAGTAAATTAGACATATTTTTAAAAAAAAAAAAAAAAAAAAAAAAAAAAAAAAAATTAGTTTTACGTTATTCAAAATAAAATAAAAAGTAAGCGTTTTAATGATACCGATTTTATTTTGGTACAATCTTTTCTCAAATTTCAATAATTTTTTATAAATGTTTAAAGCGCATTTTACAAAAACACTTTTTTGTCTGTTTTACCTACTGGATTTCTATTCATAACTGTTTTAGCAATATAAAATCGATTTATAATTAATGATATTAAATTTGAAATTTCAGTGATTATTTTTCTTAAATATGTATGTTTATAGCTAACAAGTAATTTAGAACGAGTTTTTAAAATAAAATAAAGATGATTCATGCCTAAAATATTATCATACTACAATGTTTCGGATTTGAGGAAATATTTTTATATTTTCTGGCATTTACCTTTGCAATCACTTACTTCCTAGTTTCTTGTATTCACTTTTTGGATTTATGATTTTCTATCAATGAAATGAGGAGTCACTTATTATAGCTACAATAGTTCAATGCTGTCACGAACTACTCTAGAAGTGAAAAATTTATTAATTTACTTTCTAATTTGGCATACAGTTTTTGTTTGGTACATAAATATTTAACTGAAATTGTTAGAGAGCATTACTCCTGGCGAACCGGCTGGTCGCCAAAGATAATTAGTTCTTCCTTTAAGCTACTTTTTAAATATATTACTCGTGCTGCAGCATTTAGTTCTAAGACTTTAATAAAGCATAAATCTTAATTTATCCTATGACGATTTCTACTGTTATGGTATTAATCGATTCATTATTTCGCCTGTAAGATTATTCTAAATTCTCCCGAAATATTTTATTTTCGGGTATATATGAATCTTTAAGACTGCATTTTGCTTTAGCCGTAGAAAAATTCTTGTGACTCAATAAACGCCTGAGCCACGGTGTAACCAACTGGGGAAAAAAAAATGTCAGAAGTTTTTTGATTTTCAGTTTTTACTATGTCTTACAATAAGTCATGCAACATATTTTGAGGTGGCAAAGTTAAGAATCAAATTATTATAAAAGAATCCGTGCAAAAACATGTTTGATATAGATGTATATATGCTTTTTATGAGGAGATAAAGGCTGTAAAGCCAATTTTGCCATCAAAACCGTGAAAATGTTTGGACTTTTTGTTTTTGATAACAAGTGTATCACATTTCCGTCTTTGAACTAACCAAAACTTAATAAAATCAAAGATTTAGAAAGAGCATAAGATCGACAAAATTTCGTTCATTGAAACTGAAATTTTCATGAATTTAGACCAAATTCTAAAAGACTTTGCAAAGGAAAATAATTATATAATTTATTTACACTTTATAAAATGTTAAATGTTCAAAATAATAATTTTTTTTCAATAACACACGTGATTTTTCTCTGAATAAATGTAAATCAAGATTTTTGATAAATCATTTCACTGGAAGTTAGTAAATAGTATGATGACTACCTATTTGTCAGATACAGTAAACATAGTTTATTACTTGTTAACGTGCTTGCATGTAGTTTTATATTAAAATATAGCTTGTTTCTGTTTTGGTTTATTACTTTTAAGCATATGTTTTTATTGCCTTCCCTTTTGCTAAGAGATATTAAGTTCATGATAGATCTTTTGTGTGTGTGTATATATATATATATATATATATATATATTCTGAATGCTTATTGCATATTGATTGAGAACTTGAAATTCGACCAAACTTATTCACAATTTGAATCCGTGTGGTTCTGTTGCGTTACATTTAAATAAAAGAATTGTATTGTCCCTTCATACGCCATACTCTTTTTTCTAAAGATGTTGGGGTTCTATTACTGAAAATGACCGTGTCGTATAGCAGAAAGAAAAAAAACAAGTCAAAATGTTCTTGTTGTTTTAAAATAGTATCGCTGTTGTAGAAAAAATTGTGTAGAAAAATGTATTAACTCGTGTTTTTTTTTTTTAATTATCACTTGGCTATAATGCAAAGATATGTATATTAAGCAAGCGTTTCTTTTCTAAGAGCCTGCAATAACTTCGTTTTTATTATTTGAGAGAGGATACAAGACTTTTTTGGGGGTAGGAGGATGGGGGAATTGACCATGAATATATGTCAGAATTGTTTCATTTCTAATATTAATGTCAACCTTCACATGAAGGGAAAATACTATCATTCTTCTTTGTCCCAACTCCGGAAAATAAAGGAAACCAGTTCTCTAATTATATCTGATCCTCCAATGATCTGGCTTCTGATTTTTATCACTATTTATTAACTATCTGTTACACTATAATAAAGGAACTGAAAATGGAAGCATATTTCTTCCTAATAAAGCGTTTGGTGTATATCTTCTAGATTTAGATGGTAAATGCAGTAATACAGAATATTTTTCAAACTTTGACAAAATTAAACTAGTATTTATCTTTACGTCATTAAAATAATGTCCTCTGGTCAGTACGAATGGCTTTTATTGTCTATCAGACAACATTTCATTTACGGCAATGAAGAAAAAGTGTTGAAAGATGGATATCTAGCTTTTTTTGTATATAATGCTCGCATAACATGTACATAATGCATAGATATGATGCTCGCATTACTGTAATTGGAAGGTAGAATTGCTTATTGCTATTGATTTTATATAAAATGCCTGTAAGTAAGGTGTTTAAGGTTGTTAAAATAATGATAGACTTCTACTGTTTTATAGACTTACGACTGAAAGTAGCACCTAATTATTTAAATTATACACTTGCAATAACTAAAACAAGAAAACGAGTCTCATTAATTACTTTAACATTATACCGGTCTTGAAAATAAAAAATTTTAACAACATGAACTTATTTTCGCATTTCATTTCATTTTCACTTAATGTATTTAAAGACAGATTGGATTAATTTGTATACTGGTTTCAAAATTAAGATTTATTCACTTCTTGTAGATTGCCTTCAAAGGTATTGAACAGATTTTAATAAAATTAGGCATGTACATAGAATGATGCATTAATAGAAAAGTCCGACAACGGTTACGGTCTTCATGCTTGATCAAGTATACGTGCTATCAGTGCGAAAAATTATGAGACATATATTATAAATTGGAAAAAAATTGGCCTAGTAAGCGGTATGATGTCCTCTTACAATTACACATTTTTCACAAAAGTGAATTCATACTGCAAATTAGGCAATTATAATTTCCTGATGCTACAGCTTCCATCTTTTCTGCAGTGCTGTTACAGGTCTCGAATGTATCTGGAAATCGGAAGACAAGTTGTAATTATCCTTTTAAAAATGTTTCAAACGTGCTCATTTGGGTTAAGGTCGGGAATTTGTCTCCTTTATCCATATGCTTAAGATCCTCCCTTGCCATATGTAGACGATATGTTTTGTTAAAAAAAATGACGATATGTTTCGTTCGTAAAATCTCTTTTAAAGGCCAACTGCATCCCTGAAAAGGCCTTTTATCTCGAACCTTTTATTTTGTATCTGACAGCATTGACAGAGCCTCTGTCAAAAGCATTATTTGTCCATCTAACGTAGCGACTGCCCAAACCGTCAAACAACAGTCTGTTTCTTGGATTTTAGTGGGCACATAGCGAGTCAATCCTTGATTCCTTGCAGATAAACAAACTTTGAGAATCAGGGGATTGACTGAATCTAAACTGGTCAGTGAATAGATCTGTTCCTCTTTCATCTCTGTTCCAATCTTGATATCCTCTGCATCATGCTGAACGGGTTCGCTGGTGAGAAAAGCAAATGGAACGTTCTGTTACTGCTTTCAGTTTTATAGTAGGAAAGGGCTGTTAGAACATTCTGTTCCCCATTTCAGGAATGTAGCTTGCGATTTCAGTTGTTAGAAAGAACAACGATTCATCCGACATTGGATTCCTCTGTTGATAACTTTCAAGAAAGTGAGGATATTAGATGTATGGATTGACAAATCAGATCTCTGTACTTAAACCCCATAGAGGTTGACTAGAGGGATGTTGTGAAAGCGATTGCTACTCTTCTTCCATCTTCCAGAACCGACTGGATCCGAAAAATAGCGTTACTTAGACAGTGGGGGCAACTACCACAGGAACTTTTAATTGCCTTGATTTCCAGCATGAAGTGATGTTATTAAAACTATATAATTGTGAGAAAAGATATATCTTTGTATTAAACCGGGTTTCTTTTCCCCACCATCCTGTAATGTCTGTTTTATATTTTCCTGCACTGATACATATACTTGGTCATGTGTTTAAATTGTTAGTGAATTATGATTATTTTCATTATTTCAAATTATGAACGTTCCAATTTTTTTATTTTTTTTATTTCTCCTGTATTTTCTGGATTTAATCGAACAAAAGTGAAAATTTTCTTTCTTCTGTATTCCTACTAATGTAATTAACCATAACATTTTAGTGTAACAATACACAATAATGGAATTAGACAAAATATGACAATATATAATAATTCACTTCAAAACAATTAGTTGATGGGAATTTTCATAATTTATCTCACTGTTGAAATGAATAAAAAATGTATTTGAAATATTTTAAACTGAAGCAAAGAATTTTTTTTATTATAATATTGTTGATTAGAATTTACAACACTGTGAAAAGGTTCGGTTAGGTTCCAATAAATCGTAAGACATTAACTTATATCATTGATAGTAATTATATATATATATATATATATTACAATTAAGAAAAATTATCTCAAATGGATGGATGAATCAATGGATAAACTCAGTGGATGAACCCTGAATGTGTCTCCACATAAAATACTTGCGAGACTTATAACTGCTGTTAATTAGCTGAGAAAACCTGTTTCGTTTATTATTAGCATATTTTTCAGATTTCCTTTAACTTAAAATTATCTAACAATAAAGTTATAGAATTTACTTTTTTTTTTCCTTTCTTCTTAATATGGAAACAAAATAATTAAGATAAAACTAGCATGGAAAAAAAAAACATATGCGGAAGTTACGAACTATTGTTGACTAATCGATTTTCTTAAATTCTTTTCTATAAATTTTGCTGGAATAGAAATATGTGTGCGAATCAAATTCATTAATTTAAATAGCAGTTCTTTTTCATTTATTTTGTTGATGTTACCGCACTGTGTAATAAAATGTAATAACTGTTTGTACAAGATAAATTTTATCTCCCCCCCCCCATCTTCGATATGATTTTCTTCAATGAAATGTCTTATACATGAAATCTAATACTCGTATGATTATATATATGATTTGTAAAAACTGAACAACTTGCAGTTAACTGTTTCAAATGGCTTTTTTTAAATGCTTCATTTTTCTCTATTCTCTAGTACTCTCAAGTGCCATTTCGAATTCTCGCAATAAAAAAAAAAAAAAACAATCGCGTAACTTATGCTTCCTTTCTTTGGACGTTGCAGCACTATCCTTTTCCTTTCGCGCACAATACTGGTATTTTTTGCTATCACTTCTACTACCGCTTCCTGTGAATGCGAAATTAAACAGTCACCTTTTGTTATTAACCGCGTGTCTTGCGCAAGTCGAAGAGTTATTAAGTTTTGTAAAAAGAAAAAACAAAGAAAAAGTATTATCTAGCTTGTTTTATCTTTTGGGCAGGGTCAATTCAGGAGTTTTCGTCTTATCATTGGCCAACACTTCCTCTAAATCCTAACGGTAGATCCACCCCTCCTCCTTCGAACGGTCAGCTGATTTACCTTCGTTTATTCTGCCGCTTTCGATAGAATTAGGGCAGGTCCAAGGAAGGAATACAGATTGAGAAGGCGAGGAAGAAGTAAAAGAAAAAAACAGCCGAGATCTCTCGTGGTTGTGAAGAAAATCAACTTTCCTACAGCATGGGTCAGTTCTGGACACCTAGCTGTGTATCTTGCGTTGTGGTGAAAGAGCACTTTTTCGTTCGATTTTAAATAATTGAACTCCCGGCTTAATAGGATTCTTTCTTTATCGAGTGGAAGTCTGCATGTTCGGAATATCTAACGGCACTTTATCCCATTTCTTTTTCATCGCTTCAGAAAGAGGCATCATTGTATGTGGTCAGCTTGTAAAAAGCGTGTATTTTCAAGAAAAAACTTATTTCAGGCCTGGAAATGTAAATTATGTTGAATGTTTATTCCTCCAGTCCATGCGAACCTTTCTGTCGTCTAAAAAACTGATGTGAATTTGATTTCATGAGCAAAATTTTTTTCCTTGTAAATTTAACTATGAGAAATCTTAGGTCTTGAAGAATGAATTATTGTTAATATATATTCATGAACATTATACATATTTTTTGATAGCGTGAATTAGTAAAGTCATCTTTTATTTTGTTTCACTGATTATTTCTAAGATTTATTTTTGGCCTTTGAAAGTGCATTAAACAACTGTTTTATGATAGAATTCTTGTTGGAAAATATAATTTTCAAGAAAACTGACCTGAAA
>JAPMOR010062530.1:1140557-1188578 GCA_026543865.1 Argiope aurantia | reverse complement strand
GAAAAAAAATTGAACGTTAGTTTGCCTTCGTTAGTCGAAATCTTCGTGATATGTTCGTATTGATTGTTGACTTCATTAAAAGTGAAGATACATAATCTGACCGAAAAACTGTCTGAAGACATCTAGAATGCTATGAACTATGCAGGTGAGTTCAAAAGGTCTTCTTTTAATATTATTCAAACAACATTATGAAACTAATCATGATTTTTTTATGTCATTAGCCTGTAATCGTATGGAGGTAAAAGATTAAATCATTGTAATGATCCTTCTATATGTTTTCTCTTCTAGTAAATTTTATGCATTGTACTGGTATCTTTTCTTTTTCTTCTTTGTTTTAATTTTAAAAGCTGAACTTTTTTTTTTTGTAGCTGAGTTTTAAAACAATGTTGTTTAGATTCTTTTTCTTTCTTTTTTTTCTTTTTCTTTTAGAATTTGGATTAATGAAGCAAATCCTTTTAAATCAGTTATCATTGAAATAAAAATATTTTTATCTTTATGATTTTAAATTCTATTTTCTTTCTATATATATTCTTTTTATTTGTATTGCTAGTGTTTATTTTATTAGTTGCCGAGATCTTCCTTTGCAAAAAAGTTTAACATTTGTAATTTTAATTTATCATATTTAAGTATTTTAGTTGGTAAAAGTAATATAATATTATAATTTTGCTTAAATGATAATGTTTGTATTGAAAAACTTAAATAAAAACTAAAAGCATGAAATGATGTTAATACAATTTTAACATTGTTTTGTAACTTATAATGTAAGATTACTTAATATCAATATTAATTAAATTCAGAAACATTTTTTAAATACTTTCAGTTAAGAAAGTATGAAGAAAATTAAAACCTGTCAGTTAACTTGAATAAAATTGGATTGGATATTACATTTTTAAAGTTTTATTATTATTATTATTATTTACCTTGTAAAAAATAATATAATCATTGTTCAATCCTTATATTATCTACATCAAAAATATGTCTAACATATGAAAGTGAAGTTAAAAGTAAAATTTAAATGAATGTGAAGTTAGTTAATGTATGTCTATAATTACGCTAGTTTAATGAAAATGAAAATAGCAGTTCAGATCATTTTCAGCGTTTTTCTAAAAAAAGAAATATTGCTTTTTGCAATCTAGAAAAAATATTTCGAGGCATTAATATTATGTTTTCTCTATTTTAAAAGCTCTTAATGATTGTCACTTTTCCTGCTTTGCATTTGTGTATATAATATTATATATATTATTTTTACTGTTTGGAAAAAGCAATAACTTTTCTGAAAGAAATCTTACGTGACTTCCATATCGGATTCCGATTAAGTGCGTAACAAGGTGAGATGATGGAGTAGGTCTCCTTCTTTATTTTGTATTTTTAATTTCCTTTATCTGCTACGTGATTGCTTGGTGATGAACTACGAGTTCACCTTAAATGAACTTCTTTTTTTTTTTCTGACAGTGATTGTTTACATGAGAAAATTGGTTATTTTTTTACTATGTTTTTTCAAAGTATTATTTTTGCTCTTTTAGAAACATTCTTAAAATAGTTAGTATGTTATTGTTTAACATTCAGACACAAGTTGGAAAAATAAAAATGTTTTGAATTATATCGATTTAATTTCATTCTCCGATTTGTTTCAAATGAATATGTTACTTTTTTTAAAATAAAAAGTGATGCTTTAGTGCATTTTAAATTGTATCATTTATGCACAAATAATATTAATTTTATCCATTGTCATTAAAGGTAATATTTCGATTCGCTCTGCAAAATTCGCCGTTATTTTATTTTTTATTTTTTTAGTATTAAGATAATTTATTTTATGTTAAAAAATTAGTTTTTAGAAAATTCAGTTTCAAATTGAAATCAACAACTGATTTTGAAATTATCAATGGCAAAGTTGCCAAAAGAAAACCTATAATTTCCTGATAATTTGTAGATAAACTTTTTTACACAATATAAAAGTTTGATAATTTAAGAAGTATTATGTTTTTAAAAAATTTCTTTGGAGTTATAGTTAATTGTTTGAAGGCACTGCAATCATTTACGGGGGGGGTGTGAATTTAACTAACCTTCGTCATTAATTTTGTAAGATTGGGATTTGACTACAATTCTTTATAAGGACAGCTATTTTCATTTAGTGAAATTAGAAAAAAAGTATTAATTATGCATTTAATTACTTGGGTGATGGTCACGTGATATGATAGATTTTTGAACTACTGCGTATGACGTGTAATTAACGTATGACACTGAATTTCTTTCTCATTATATAGGCTACTTAAAGAACGTGTATATGTAAGGCGCTCAATTGCAATTAAATCTTAATTAACGTTGCATAAATTGGGTATTTCTTTAAGAACAAAATCACTAGTTATCAATGTAAGGTTTAGATTTGTACCCATGTATGTACATATTCGTTTTAATATGATTTGATCTAATTTAGTTTTATTTATCCTAGTTTTTCTGTAAATATGTTTATCTTTCATTTCATATATTAGAAACCACACAAGCTTGAAAATGAGTATAGAACGGTTCAAATAATATATCGAAATGAGTAAACTTTTTTTAATGGCTATATTGTTTTTCAAACATTTTATATTTAATCTCAGGTAAGGAGAATTCGTTTAATCTAGTGATGTGGGTGTTATTAATGGTGAATTATTTCCTTGAAAATAGTTTCTAAATTTTATTTTCTCTTAAGATATGAGGATTGATATAAATTTTATGGTCTCTGTGTATTTTATGTGTTATAAGATGTGTATATTTATATGTTTAATATATATCATCTTTTATTTATACCACTTTTTCTTTTTCACTTATATATCACAAAATATATAATATTATTTATAAAATTATTATGAAATGATGATGTGATGAAAGTATATATCCATATGTTTGATATATAATGTGGGCAAATGGCTATAAATATTGTACGTATATTAACGCAAATGTGAATTATATTCTGCGATTATTGAATAGATAAAAATACAAATGAAATCATTGAAAATATAATAGTAATAATAATATTTAAATTTTATTTTTAAATCAGCCGTAAAGTGTTCTACTTGTTTTTGAATAATGAAGAAATTTTTTATGTAATTAAAAATATATTATAAATAATCATCTTGTCTTAAACTTTGTTTTAATTTTCAAAAAGAATATAAATATGTATCAGAATTATGATTAAGCAGGATATTCTCTCTAATCGTGACCCAATTGCTAATTTCTTGATTTTTAGAAAAAGACATGTGCTTCCTATTTAAAAATTTTTTTTAATATTGCAAATAATAATATGTCATGTTGATTGAGTCAATAAATATTGAACTGAAAAATCTATAAAATCTAAAGTTTTATAGTTTACCAGTTTTACTAATCATATTTAGTAAAATATTCTTGACGCTCAGGACAAGAAAGGTTCACTTTGCGGTTAAAACTGATCAAGTTACGAAGTTTTCAGTTTCACTATTTTGCACGATTTTGAACCATTCTAGTGATCGCCTTTAGCAAAATCTTGTAATCACCGTGCAACGATTCCTAGAGTTAGGCATTGTTTGACCGAATATAATGAAATTGAAAGCTATATAATTCGGGCAGCTGTAGTCACTTAAAAGTGAAACCCTTTTCCTGTGTAAAATATTTCTCTGTGTGCAATATTTCTCTAAATATGGCTAATAGCACTGGGCAACTGTATAAATGTTTAAATGTAGCTATTTTTTAGTAATATACTTATTAACTCAAGCATGAAGTATATTTTTCTTACGTTATTTGAAACATTTGTCCAATTGGAAGCAGATAACTAGCTCTAAAGTCTTACAAAATATGCATTCATTTGTGATTTTATTAAGTGCATAACATAATATAATATATATTTTTGTACAAAAAATTTCCCGAGATTTCTTTTGAAAATATAAGAAAAAGTCCTAAAACATTGGACACTTTATATAACTTTCCTTAGAAAAGTTTCAGGTCTGGAACATCCTGTTTTTAGCAAGACAAATTTTCATTATCCTAAGTGTGAATTTCTTTAATCAGGTTTTTGTTCAGCAACAGAATATTAAATTGTCTTCCTGTCTGCTTTTCACAAGTGGAACAATCATACTAGATATTTTGTAAATGCATTTACGAAAATGGTATCGTGCTGATTCGCAAATCTTTTAGTTCCACTACTTTATCATTTTCTTTTAATTTTTCCTTTATAATTCCCTTTTTTTGCTACCACCTAGAATCTATAATAAATACACAAATGTTTTCCTTATCTATTAATATTTTAAATAAATAAGTAAGGATATACAGAATATCATATAATAATATTCAACTTTTTAAAGTTATTTCAAGAATCTTTGATCGACATTAAAAAAAAAACCTGTCTTCCATTTGGTATTTATTTTTACAGCAATAGATTCAAATCTTGAATGATTTCGCTTATAATGACTCATTATTTCTAAAAGATTGTTTCTCATCTTTTTCTGTTTTGACGCAATTAATAAAATATTTGTATAATTGCTGCTGTTTTTTATTGGCTTTCTTTAAATTTCTAAAAAAAAATCATAGGTTTATTTTTATTTATAACTTTATAAATGTATTTTTGTTATAGCTTTAATTATTATTAGAAAAGAACTGTGTTAATTTTTTCCTAAAGATTATAACTTAGAATAAATGTCTGATGCAATATAATCCAATTTTTTAGCATGTTGCTATTTCGATTATCATTAGTTGATATATTGTATAACAAGAGAAAAATAGATGAATAAAAATCAGTATTCCCAAAGACTAGATTTTAATTAGAATCCTTTACATGAATTAACTTTGCATCCAAATAGCTTTAGGCATTTACAACTGCTGCCCCTTTGGTTTTAAGAATTCTTACTATCCTTAAATTTTTTTATAGGATTTTGATCTAATTTTTATTATATTTAGGGGGGGGTCCCTCATTCTTTTGAATATTTTCATTACAATGTGTATTCCATCATTTAAAAAAAATTAGAAATACTGCCTTGTATACTATGTAGAAGGTTTAATGAATGAAATATTCAAAGATTGTAAATTATAATTATAATCTATTCAAATTGAAACTTTTGACAAATATGGGCCTGTCATTTAGCATAGATCTTCCCCACCCTGAAGTCATTAAATCATTTCTAATTCGATTTTCTTCCTAAGTTTTAATTGAAATTGTAAATGAAAATCTGATGCAATGATAAATCAAACTATGCGTCGAAATTTTTATCGTTAAATCAATCACCCTATTATTCAACATCTATTTAATCCCATTCTTGTCCAATGATATGCAGAATTGCCTGGTGATATAGTGCTTCTGTTATTTCCTTTTATTGTGTGCGAAAACGAAATAAATTATCATTTTGTTGAAATTTCAGACAAAGATTTTTTTTTAAATTTATTTATCCGTATTTATTATTTCAATGCATTGGATGAAAACAGTTTTATCTTTTTAAATATCAGTTTATTCATAAATAAATTTAGTTTTACGTTTACTGCAATATTTTTTTTCTTTAAAATAAATTTTATAAAATTGCTGATGCCTTATGTGTGCTACATTTTTGAAAATTTATTGAATATTTGTCTATAAAATACTTTAAACAAAAGCAGTTAACACTATTTTTTTAAAAATATTCGTCGCATGGAACAATTTAAATAAGGAAACTAAGAATTTTTCAAAGGAGCAAATTATTATTAAAGTTTCATGCCGAAAATTGTGATTTGGAATATTTCAAATAATTTCTCAAAGCACCCAGTATAGGAAAAAGAACGTTAATACATTTCTGAAGTAGTTGTTTCCGTAAATACGTTAAATAACATAAAAGTTGAATTGTATTTTTTTAAATTTATTGCTATTATTATAACATTTTATAAACTTAAAAAAAAAACTTACTTAAAAAAAGATTTAATTAGATTTACCAGAAAGAAAAAAATGAAATCTTTTATATAATAAAAATATCTGAAATTGTCAATATTTAAAAAAGAAACATTAATTTTTACAATCTATTATCTCTGATGTTATTTGAGTATATTGAAATCAGGTATATCAACTGCTATGGAGCCTTTAATTTTTTATTCTTAAATTCACCTTAAAAAATCAGAAATTTTTGTATAAATTGAAGTTTCTGTTAAATAGAAAACGTTATCAAGATATAATAAGAAAAAATATATTTTTGAAAAGTTAGAAAATACAATTATATTTCTTTTTTGTCTAGTGATAATTTAAGAAATATTTATTATGTTTAACAATTCGAAAATATAAATAATAATTGTACTCATCTTCCGAACAATAATGATTAATTAGTCTTTATTTTTGTGGGACTGAAATTAACTTTGATTTTGAAATTTGAAATTATTCTTAACTGTATGCCTCTTTTACTGTTGTTTTTATTCTTGGTCTTTGTTATTAATGACTAATCCAAATTGTGATTAAATTTGTTTAAAACATCTATATGACTTTAAGTTTTTTTTAATGAATTTGCGATAAACCAAATTTAGTGCAAATGAAAATATATAAAAATGCTCACATTGAAATGTAAGTATAGTAAAGATTCATATTAAAATAATTAATAAGATATTATGAATAATCTAAATTTTATGAATTATACATGATATAAATAAATACCAAATTAACTAGCTAGATAAATTTTATTTAAAATATATGATATTGATTTGGATGAACATTTCTTTTAAATAGATAAACAATAAGATATTCATCATTAAATCTAACATTACTCTAAATACTTTTATGACACATTAGTGAATGAATATTTTGCCAAAATTGCTGGATATAAAGTCAATATTGCGTTTTTCCCAGGTAATGCTAAGTAGTTTTGAGGAAACATGTCGTCTGTGGCAGGTTGATTTTACACTCGAGTGGTTACAGAAACTTCCTCATATTTAAATGGTGCTCAATCAATACCTCAACATATAGATATTAATCAAAATTTAACTATATTTGTTTAATATGTCATTATTCAGAAATAATTGTCAATTAGTTTATTCTTCTGGTAAAGACATTAATAAATATTTTTACTCTATTAATTTCCAGAAATTTATTTCTATTTCCTGCAAACTCCTTTACCTTGAAAAGCCTGCAAAGTTCGAATCAACTACCAAATTTTATATTGTGTAATAAATAATACACAAACAACTCGAATATCGTTTCATTTCATCGCATGAGTTTAACTTGCAGGTCACATAAATTTAAAAAGAAAGATGGCAACAAATTATACTTTTGAAAAAACGTGACAAAAAAACTTAACATTAATTTTTTTTTTCTTTCTGAAACGTCTTTCGAAAACAATTGTATCTAAAGATTTATAGCTTTTGAGTTCATTTGTGCATTTTTACTTTACTTTTAATAAAATAATCGGTCCTATATACTTCCGCAGTTTACAGGAACTGATGCTGTTTTTAATATATACATCATCCCCTCTATCCTTATCTTAGAGCATAATCAAGGGGACTTTTGCCTGAAGTTCTTTGCTTCTTTCTCCAAGTCCATCTGGAGAAAACGTGATAAAAACTTCATGCAGTCTTCTCATTTTACTTGTACTTCTTCTTTTCCTCCTTCTCTGTTGTTTTGTTTGTGTCTGTCTGTGTCTGAAAAGGTGTGTGATTCGATTCGAATCGAAAACAGTAGCTTCGGGATACAAAGTCGGTTGTTACTGCCCGCCGTTCCTACATCTTGCTACTTGTTAATCTTGTTCAATTTATCTTTCTTGAAACGAGCCCCATGTGTGGTGTTGTCACTATAGGTTTTTCCACTGTGACTAACTTAGGAAATTAATTTGTCTTTTTTAAAATGTTATGTGATCTTATATAATCTGATGCCGCAGGGCTTCAGCCTACTGTTTAACAATCTCGAAATGAAAGTGGATTCCTACCATAGTAAAGTGAAAGTAAAATCGAGAGATAATCCTTAGCTCTTGTGATCGCTGTTATTTCGATTATGTGTGAAGCAGTCATTATAATTTTGGTAGTGGTCTGTTTATTTTGCAGTTTCTTAAAACAGGAGGGGGATCTTCAAAATATCTGATCGCACCTTTCAGACTCAGAAGGAAATAAATAAATAAAACGTGGGAGCTAGAGAGAAAGATGAATATCGATTCCAATTATTATCATTCCTTATTTTTGCTTTTGCTTTGTAAAATGTTGTTACAACATTAATTTTAAAAAAAGAAATTAAATTATACCTACTGTTAACTCATTTTCATTTACTCATTTATTAACTAAAATTTTTTAAGTTCATACAAATAAGAAAAATACAAATTATATACCAATAACTATTAATAGAATTCGTGCTTGTAACCTTAGATTTATTATATTTCTTTTTTAAAAGTAAAGGAAAAGTTAAATTGCAGTGTTATTTTATAATTGTATATAAGATCATGAACATTAGTAAATAATTCACAATATATTTTTCAAACCGATTTGGAAATGATTAAATGAAAAATGGAAAAATAATTAATTTTTGTATGCTGTTGTTTCATGAAACAATCATAAAAAGAAATATGTATGGCAAAGCACACAAAATTAATTTTTGTGATCAAGGATCTTTATTTTTAAATTTGAATCGATTTCACTTGATGTTTTTCTTCTCGGGAATATATTTTAATGTAAACAAAATATTTAAAAATTATGGCCTTTTAGAAGTTGAAAAATAATGCAATGATTGCCTGAACAAGAATATTGGAACATTCCCATAATTATTTTTAGTAATTTATGAATATTTGTTATATAACAACAATAAATAGAATCGATATAGCAAAATATAGAATCAATAATTTATTTTCCAATATAATTTTTCCATGTATATTCCGTAATATATCTTAAAATATATTTAATGCATTGCTGCGCATTATATTATATTAGAAGTTGTATATTTATTTGATTGGAACTATAAAATAAATATTTCATTCACTTGATTGATTTTATTTAAAATTGACGCCCATTTGTAATTTGGTTGACTGAACAATGCTTCTTATTACAACTTTATATAGCCTTGAATGTAAAAAAAGAATCATTGTTGTATTTGCAAAAGAGTTTAATGAAGACAGAAACATGAAAGTTTAGGCATTTTGTCTTTTTTGAAAATGCGTGTGTCGGATAACTGAAAAAATATTGAAATGAAAGAAGTGCTATTTGGCAAGAAAAATAACTAAAGGAATAAATATATTGAGAATGAGTTAATGAATTTTATGGTATGTAAGTATACTGAAGGCCTGTTTTTATCTTTTTTAAAAAAATTAGCGAAAGACTGTTAATGTCCATACCTGTAGAAAGATATAACAAATCCTTGTGAAATTCTTAAAGAATTGGTTTTAGATCTTTCAAAGACTCGTTAACTTATTCTTAAAACTCTGTTCATTAATTTTATAATGCAGTATTCTTAAACTAAAAATATTTTTCCTTGCTTGGAAATGTAATTAAATTTGGAATTTTATGAATTTACTGGAAATCTTCGATGATTGACCAAAAAAAGTTGTAAAAGGTGTCGTATAGTGTTGGCAACACTGATTTTTGCTGCTGTCAGCTGTCAAATTTGACAGCTGATACTTTAGGGTAAGTAAAAATGAGCATTATACAACGTGTTAACGCAAGATCTGAAGTAAATAAAAAAACACAGTGTTTTTTTTTAATTATTATATTTTCATTGAATCGTAAAGTACATAGGATAAAGTTATGTATGGAATAACACTTAGGGCAAATGACCTCTACGGTGTTACTGGCACATAACAATTTTTTGTTGAAATTTTCCATGACTATTTTGTATACATGTGGCTGAATTTTGTTGATGCAGCTTTGAATACACACGTGCTTCTGGGCTTGATGGCGTAGACCGTCAAATAATAATTGACATGGGCTTCAAATAAGCTCATAAAAAGAAATCCAATGTTAAATCGCACGATCTAGGGGGCCAATTATCAAATTTTCGAACGATGGTTCACATTGTTTCATTATTTTTAAAATATTTTTCAACAATGAAAACACGTTGTTCTATCGTGTAACGCTCCATTTTTACTAACCTTAAACTATCAGCCTTCAAATGTTTTTTTAATAGAGTGGCCAGCACTTTACTGCACAAATGGTGGCAAATTCAAATCTTGCTTTAATTTTGGCACACCCTTTACTAAAAGAGAGGAGAAATTCGTAATATGGTATTTGACTTATTTTAAAATAATCGAAATATGAAAAATCTACTTACTAATTCCAATAATATTTTCTTATATGAGTAATTACTTGTTTAAAATGCTGATTTTTCGCTAACATATTTTACTAGCATTCCATCAAATTTATGGAAAATTAGTATTCTACTTATTTCTTGACGTGCTTGACTATGCACAGTGTCATTTATCAACTTTCTTAACCTTCTATATTTCTTTAAATCAACCTGTTACTTATTAGGAATGAGAGAACACGCAGGTCACTGGACTTCTAATGCTGGCCTTTTACGATCTCTTCATTCATGCCAATGGAATGGAATTCTACTTTTTTCGCTCATCTATTTTAACTGAGCAAATCATGGCATACTACTAAACCTTCACTCTAAGATCGTAATGCACTTTATCTAGATTTTCTCTATGCACCCCAAGCCTTTTCCCCATGTTTAGTGAATGTCCAATCCAAATGGTCTGATAAAATTTGATCGAGAAGAATTAAAGAGGAGTTGGATATCCAATCTTCCAGTTAATGCATGACAATTATGACCAATTTTTCGCACTGACGATGGATTTCGGTGTGCACCATTCCATTGGTGTGGCGTGAATGGGTCATAAATGTTCAACTTATGATGATTCTTCAGTCTACCATTAACAATAAATATATATTTACCTCCAAATTTAAAACAATTAGCGAGGTGTTGTGTGACGTTTTTCTAAATGTATGAAGCTTAGTGGATATCAGTCATCTTAACTGAATTTCCTGAATCTATTTTCTTTCTAGTATTTAAGTCAGTGACAATCAGCTTTACCATTTGTATCAAAGAACTTTCATCAAGATAGCGATGGATATTTTACTAACAGATGAAATCTCTATGGCATATTAGGCAAAAACAAATCATATTGGGGAAAAAAAACTTCACATTATACAATTAAACTATCGTAAAGAAGGGTAGAATAAAGACACGTGATTATTTTTTACACTGAATGTCTAGTAATACGAACAAAGAATTCTACCACAAGTTTATAATTTTGATCTAAATTAACTGCTTGCAATATCTTATCTGTAATCAATTGTTTTTCTTTTGAGTTTTCCTTTAGTTTTAAATATTGATTTATTCTAGTTATTTATTATGAAATTTATTATCTGTAATTTAACAACTTAAAAAAACATGCATATTCGAAGTCCTAAAAATAATTACTATTATTATTACTATTAGGAAAACATTTCTATATGTATATAAATGAAGATAAAAACATACAAATTAGAAATACTGAATAAATTATATATAATATATATATTTATTTAAAGTTTTTAATTTAATTTTTAATTCTTATTCTTAAACTTTGCAGGATATAATATTGCGTCTTACAATATGCAATTTTGTTTTAATTAAATTAGCATCTGTTTTGTGTTGCCGAATTCTGTTATTTTTCCTGATGTTATTGTAGTTTTATTACACAGCCGTAAAGGCCATGAATAAACCTATAATTACTTTCTCGACTGTCTTCTTAATGAACATTTAATGATTCCAGCTACATCAAATGTTTATTAAAATCATTGTATCCTTTTCGTCTGTTATTTTGTTATTAAGTTTTTGCACAATTTAACATTCTAAGTTGTTGAATTTTTTGTCACCAGCTGTTTTTTTCACCCATAAAAAGTATATTTATTTGTGAATTCTGCTTTATAAACGGTCGAAAGATAATCAGTGCTCCACGATTTTGCTGACATATATGCACTTTTTTGTCGAAATGTTGCATGACTTTTTTGCATAAATATGGCTGAATATCATATTTGCAATGTTGAATTCTCCCCTTCAATGCACGTGTTCTTTTAGGTTTGTTGGCATAGATCTTTAACTTCAAATAACCCCATCAAAAGAAATCAAATGATTTTAAATCACTCAATGTAGTGGGCCGATTCTCAAATTTTCGAACTGTGGCCGCCAGATTTTAGTAACTTTTGAGATATTGTTCAACATCGAAAACACGTTGTTCCATCGTCTAACGCTCCATTTTTGTTGTTATTGTTACTTATGGCACTTTACAAGCCAGCTGATAGATATTTCAGCAATTTAAGCCGAATGAGCGTCTCTTGTTTTTTCAGTAGCGCCAATTAGGGCCAAGAATACGGCTTAGCTACTTCATGCGTCCCATTCGCTTACACAACCCCTTTTTACAGGGGGCATATTCGCACACCTTACAGATAAAACACAGAGGAACACAGCTCCATTTTTACTAACCCTAAGCTATCAGCTGACAAATGGTTTTTTAATAGGATTCCTAACACTTTTCTGCACGAATGGCGGCAAATTCAAATCTTGCATTAATTTTGAGACACCCTTTACAATGTCATAATGACTTTTGCAGTACTCCTTGTACACTTCAACAGTTTGTTTTTACATCACCATGGCTCCAGCTAAATTTGCTCCAACGTGTCCATTTGGATATCTTTCTAATCCCATTGCAGTTTCTCTTGAAGAGTGTGATAGGTGTGTGCATCGCTTGCAGTAGTCTTCTTACTTACGGTCATTCATTTTAGTCTTCATTGCTGAACTTTGCTGGTTTAAAATGTTACACTTTTTATTTTCTTTTTTTACTAGCGTTTATTGTGTGTGTGTGCTCCAATGCTATCTAGAAAATTTTTATTTTTAGCAAGATTTGGACCTGCTTAATTGAGATTAAAGTGCATTTGTTATGACGTATAATTTTTTTGGCGATCAGGCTATTTATTGGATAAACTATTAATCCGTTTATTTCGTTATATATCTGTATATAATGGCTGCTAGTATGAGGGAGAAAAATGAAAAATTATTAAAACTCATTGTTTATTATGCTTTCTCAAGTTTTCTGCCATTATATCTATGATTGTACTTAATCGTCGTCATTGCGTGTGACTTTAAAGATATTTCATTAAAAGCAAATTATAGGTATTAGTCAAGTAATAATTTAAAAGAAATTTTAATTAACTAATTCTATAAAAATTACATTTTTTAAGTAAACATGGGTTCCTCACATGTAAGCAAGGAAATCGCACACAGACTGAAGAAAAACTCCGTAAATACTCTGTTTCCGGTGTCAGGGTTGCCAGAATGTTCGCTTAAGGCAGAGATCGGTCATCCCATCCGGTGATGCATTACAGTCCTGGTGCTACGCAATTTTAATTATCGCCAATAGAATACATATACTTTCAAATGCAAAACATCACTTTAACTTTTCTTATAATAACAATGAATACGTGTTTGTGTACGTATAACTTCTGCAAGTGGGCTTGTTTCACCTCAAGTTGCTTTGGAAGGAGAGAATGTGCTCCTCGGAAATATTTTTTGAAAAATTAATTTATTAAAAATATACGAAATTTTTGCTTTTTCCCACAGTAATATCCGAAAATATTACAGCACAAAAATAATTTTTACATCGTCTTAAAATTCAAAATTAAAAAAAAAAATCTACTCATTGATATCTTTTTTTATTTATTTATTTTACTTCAGACATTTTTTAAGTTAGTTTCTATTTGTAATAAATTTTTAAAAAACATATTTTTAGCATATTTTTCAACAATTTATTTCGCACAAAATAAAAATAAAATTTTGCTTGCACACGCCCATTACACGTGTGTGTGAATAAGCAGTTTTTATCAATATGTTGTCATCACGTTGACAAAAGCTCAAATAACGAATTATGTCTTACTACAAACTAAACCAAGAAAATTGTTATTTTCAGCACATATCTGTAAGAAATGAAATAAACATGATATTTTCTTGAAAGATAAATGTAAAAAAGGGGGTTCTATGAGCTTTTAAGATACCTCTATTGTTATACATATTTTGTAGTGTTTAATGGAACATGCTTTATATATAATGCAGGATGTTCACTCTAATCCAGTTTCAACTTCTAGTTTCTAAACAATATTAGGCATGTACATCTAATAGAAAAAATTGCCTAAATGAAATAAAGAATACTATTTTATGCAGTTTGAGTCAATAAATGTTTTGATCAAATAGATTTTCGGTCCTTTGAGTCAGATTTAGTAAAATATTCTTGAGTCATTAGCATTTTAAATAAAAAGAAAGGCTCGTTCTATTATGATTAAAACTGAATGAGTTATAAAAATTAGAATATTTCTATCTTATAAAAATGTATGATCCAATTGACTGTCCCAAAGAAGTTAAACCAATCAGCGCCCAGAGTTTCTCCAAGTGTGATTAATCTAAAATTATTAAATTGTTAATTGTCCTAAACTAATGATTTCAGAGTTTCATAATTAATCAGGTCCGATTCGGGCACAGAAGATGGAAACGCATTTTTTTTTTTTTTCGCTTCATTTAAAAGTTGGAGTGCCAAGAATATGTTACTAAATCTGACATCTTAGGACCAAAGGGCTGTATAAAATTTAGAATTTGAAATTTTTTCATAAGTATTCTTGTTGACTGAAATAAAATAAAATATTATTTTTGATATTTAAATCCTTTCTAAAGTGAGACTGAAAACTGAAATCTATGATGTATCAGAGAAATCTTTTTGAATAATTCTTTGAAATATTACATAAATTATTAAAAATATATTCTGTATTTCTCATAAGACTTTGGTTTGTAACGATTCAATTTTCTGCTCTCATATTTTTATTAAAATATTTTTGGTTTTACCTGAAATGTTTTTATTTTATTGAAAGTTTGATCATCTCCACTTAATTTAAAGTTCAAATTCTACACGAGCTGATTGAAAATTTGCGACATACATTGCACAATGAAAGGAACAGTGTAAGACTTCTATAAAAGTATGATTACTATAGAAGTCTTCTACTATTTTATGAATTATATGACTATCAAAATTTTAATCTTAAAACTATTTATCTAAAGTAGCTACCAAAGGACTAAATTACATAAAATTTTCAATGAGAATTAATCCCGTCCAATCAGCTGGTCGGCAGAGACGACTAGTATAATCATCAATGTATATTTGAGAGAACAAATAAATTTTCCGTTCTGGTGATCCAAAATGGTCTACTCAGAAAATGAACTGTGGAGAAACGTCAGTGTAAACGTAATCGTATAAAATATTAATAGTTTTAAAAATATTTATCTGAATAAGGAATTTTTATACAGTGATTATTGTAGCATGTATTCGGATTTTATAGTATTAAAAGATCAGAAGCTAGCAGGGATGCTTTGACTATCATTTATCCTCAAAAATCTGTGCGTGTAATCTGTAATCACTTCAAAATATGTTTTTTTGTTTTGTTTTTTTCCCTTTGATCCGCCAAAAATTTGATAAAACTTTTTTTTTTTTTTTTTGAGTATGTAAAATCAGATTCTGCTATTTGGAATGCAATCTTACCTGCCTGGGGAATGGCATTTTAACTTCTTGCAAGGAGATTTTTTTCCCCCGTTAAAAAAGCAAATGAACGAGAATGCGCGTCTGTGCTTTTAGTAGTATTTTGCAGAAACTTTGTATCCAGTATTGATGGAATTCCCTAGCTGAATGGAATATCTGAAACTTATGTTTTATGTTTGCTGTTGATAAAGGCACCATTTCGTTTTTATATATTTAATCATGAGCCACTTTTTTTTTCATAGCTTGATTAATGAAGGAATAAGTTCATATTTTTGTTTTTTGTATATTTATATCCTGTTTATGTTTTAAGATTTCAAACACAAACTATGACATTTGCTAAGATGAATGAAACGCCTTCTATGAATATAAGGACTGTTGCATTGCTGCCTTTAATATCTTTTCATGGCATATATTGTCTGTTAAGTATTTCATGATTTCTAGAAATTTATCATCATGTAGAAAATTTGTTCTATAAACAGATTCTGCGTTGCCTATTTCATTGCCTGAAGTTTCTCTTATCTTTGCAGAAAAGTGATGGTCGTGGTATCAAAAAGAGAGGGGAATATTTTATGCTTCTAATAAAAATAAGTTCTGTTTTATATTTAATGGCTTATTCAGTTTTAAATTCTATATTTTATGTCAACATAAATTATGAAATTGATTTTTCCCCTCCTTTCATAATCCCTTTTATGACCATGTTCTCCTTTCCCTTTCTTTACGTTATTTGAATTCTAGATTTTATTTATTGAATTGAAATCACCTCTTAATCAGATAAGCAGAATATACATATATTAATATTCTTTTATTTAGAATTCTACGATATGTTGTACACTTTATACAAGGTATTTATTTCCTTGTTTTCAGATGTTTAAGCTTAATTATATTGTACGAAGGCGATTTTTAAAAAATTTTAGATTTGATGGTTCATCTGACATTGAAATATAATAAGTAATTTTGTCCTTTCGTTCTTTTTATATTTCAGACAATATAGAGAAGCGGAAAGTTAGATATTCCTATCTTAGAGAAAGATATTCCTGCAATAAAATTGGAAATAGAATCTTTGCCATTATGATTCTTTTTACACTTTACAAACGTAAATGTTGTTTTGATAATTAAAATTCTGCTGAATATTTTATGCATGCATTTGATATTGTTGCAAAGTATATATGTGAAGAAAAATTCCAATGATTAAACTCGTTTTATTAATTTTTAGTAAAAGAAAAATCTTGAATTTTAATTCAGAATGTACGACTAATATAGTTTCTTAATTCCCCCCCCCCCTGTGGATGTCAGTTTTCCTTCCTCGTTACCATTTAAAACAAATTGATATTTTTATATAATTACGCGTCTATGAATGGCAATGCTCTCGTCCTTCATTGTTTACTTTATTTTTATATATCTGTATGTCATTAAGTTCTTCCACCAAAATAACGCCTGCAATTAAAAAAATACACATATTCTTAGAAGCCTCACGATTCTCGCTATTCATGGCATGAATATTAATAACATTTTCTATTATTATGTTAAACAAGTGAGAAATCTCGTATCACACTTTTTTCCGCCCTTAATCTAAATAATTCGTCATCTAATGAAAGAGAGGTGTTAATTGTGAATAGACTAATATAGTGAATTTTCTGAACAACAATATATTTTATCTGGAGATATTTTTCTTTTTCTTTTAGTGACGTATTTTTATGCAGATTGTGTTAATTTATTTATTAAAAAATTGGATCTTTGAATGTTTAGTTATTTATACTCAGTGTCTCAGAAATAATTCTTTTCCTCCACGATTTATTTATAAGATAGGTGTTTGTTATTTATTGCACGCTTTTATTGTGTTCGCTATTTTCCTGTATTGTAATCACTGCATTCGAATTATATTGCTTTAGTAAAGTAATAATCCGATTAAAAACGATACTCCGAAGTTCCAGAATTGCTTTAAAACTTTTGCTTAGCAAAAAAATATTTCAGATAGTTCCTTTCTGATGTATCCCAACCACTTTAAACTCCAATTTGAATTCTTACAAACAGCGCATTTGCTTAAAAACCAACTATCAATGGTCTCCGTGCTTGAGTGATTTCGAATGAAGCAAAACCTGGTTCAAATGCAAAAAAAAAAAAAAAAAAAAAAAGCTTTGAGTAATGGACTAGGAATAGAATTAAGCCCATTTTTCTGTCCATGATGGCCTATATTTAGAAGTGGGTTGAAGTTGATTTCTTTTGTAATAATTTTTTTCTAGTTATCTCCTCGATGCAATTTACGTTAGGTGTGAAGTCATTAAACTTAATTTTCTCTCGATGTAGTATTGCTGTGAAATGTCTCAGCATTCTTAGAACTTCTCGTTATATCGCCATTTTTTTTAAATAGATGTATAAAGAAATAAAAAAGAAGTAATTTTGTTCTGGCCATTGTCTTTTCTTGGATTGATACCTTGTTTTGACTTGCAACGATTGTGATGTCTTATTTTGATGAAAATTGCTAGATGAATTTCATTCGTAAAGAAAAGGAAAAGAAGTTACTTTTTCTTTTTTTCACAAATCTTTGACATTTCTTGAAGAAGAAAAAGCAAACTTCTCATTTCGTTTTTCCACGCCTTACAGTAATAACAATGGTTTATGTTTAAGAGAAAGAAAATAATGGTTTTGTACTACAAAAATAAGTAAATATTGTTAACAATCTCGTAAACTATGTAATCTTTTTTTTATTTCTGTTAGTATGTATAGTCTGAGTTTCAGAGTTTGATGCAAAATATTGCATTATTAGACACGCTTCGCTTCAGATTTGAGTTAGGAAGATTCATTGTTTCCTGACCTTGAACTAGTAAAAATGCGGAATTGTAGACTTAAAATCAGTACATTTGCTTCTTTTTAAGTTAGTTGTCAGAAGAATGAGGATTCTTTGATTTTATTTGTATAATGATTTCAGTATTTTTGAAACACCAGTTTTCCTTGAAAGTTTTCTACATTTCTTTTTTTAAATTTCGAAATTTTTAAAGTTTATATGTGGCTTCTGAGATCACCACTTCATTAAACTTCCGCTTCACATAAGTTGAAGAACATTTATCTCTAGTGCTATTACTATTTTATTTGCATCAGACATGCATATATTATAACAGATATTTTGTTGAGTCGCGTGTCCAATCGTGACAATCATATTTCCAAACAAAATCTCTCCCTAGCGGGTAATGTGACTCACTTGTCTTTGAACCGGAAATTATCTACAATTTATAACAAATTTCTAATTCGGTTTCGTCAAATAAGGCTGCCATTATTAATAAGATCTTTAAATTTACAATACTTTATTTTTCGTATTACAGGCGAACTTTCTACTCTACTTAATTTTAAACTTTAAATCAATTTTCATACAATATTACCCTGCTTTTATATTTTTCAGTTGAATTGAAGGATAGGGGTATAAACTATGGGAAAACGTAAATTCGGGAAGCAGCTTGTATTAATTATTTCTTAAACTTAACTATGGGCGGGGGGACGTTGTAAAAGCCAGGATGAATTACATCTACCCATATTGAATCATTTTTACTTTTTTAAGACTTTTTTAGTTAAACTGTGAGTAACGAATTCTTATAATCGTGGAACGAATATAATTAACTAACTATTAATTAAATACGCCGTGCTGTTCAAGGATTATAAACAATTGTTATGCTTCAAAAACTAATTATAAGATATTAAATTGAAAATTATGAATCCTCTTTATAATTTTGTTTTGATCTGAGATGCAGAAATGTTTAAATTTTGCGCTGTGGGTTATATTGTAGACTAAAGAAATAAAAAATAATATCAAGAACAAAAGAATGTTTTGCTAAGATAAACAAAATGAAATTTGGATTTGCTGTTTTCGGTTTACATATTTCATAAAACAAGTATTGAAAAAACAAAGCCTCAAGGACTGTGCAAAGCCAATTTTTCTCTCGTTATCGCTCCTAAATGAAAACGAAATTTGAAATGAATTCTGATATTCATATACAGTTCATTACACAGTTCCGCCTGTGCAGCAGTTAGAACTCGTTATTCTATTCTTTATCTTCGTTGTTTGTATAAGGACGGGATTATTTCTGTTTTTTGCTGGATGCAGCACTAATGTTTCTGTGGGAGAAACAGCGCAGAATAACCATCTCAACACCTTTTCAATCATACGAGTTTATTGTTGTAATTCCTTTAAATGTAAGCAAGAGGGTCATGAGACAATAGGTTAGGTCGCGTTATTTTCTCGCCAAATGATATGAGTTTAAGGTTTTTTTTCGCCACTCTGACCTTCAAGTTGCGAATTTTGTTTTATACGTCCATTAAAAAATACTTATAACCGTCCCACTTTGATATAATATGCTTTAATATTCATAGATCCGTCATTGTGTTGATGTGACTGTTGTTAAAATGTGATTATTGTTTTTAGATTTCATCATTATGCTAAAAGGCTACAAATTTGCTTTATGATAATATTCTTAGAAGTTTTTGATGAGGGTTAGTTGAAAATGATCGCATTCCACGTATCCCGTTAATTCAGATATTTGTCTTTAATTTTGCTAATTTTCGTCAAAGATTTTTGAATTCCCATAAATCTTGTTGTATGTTTTACAAATGGGTTGAAAATCTTTTACAGGCACAAAAACGTCGATTTAGAGCTGGCCTACAGACGAACGAAACTTCCATGAATTCATCTAGTAAATATGATATCTAATTCATAATCTAATAATGATATTTCTACGGAAAAATTTATAGAAATATATAAAAAGAAGAAAAAGTAATGATTGATTTAATCATTTTACTTGCTAAATTAGTTTTGAATGATTAAAGAAAAAAAGAAAAAGAAAGCACTTTTTTGTGTGTAATTACTATATTTATGTGTATGAATTATATAAAAAAAAACTCTATTTATTTGCTTTTTTTTAAATTTTATTCTAGATTATATATTTTACTTAAAAGATTTTTAATATATGTTTTGTATATTTTATTTTACGATACCATGCTCATTATTAGTTCTGATGCAACACGGATTTTTTTAACTTTGAGTTAATTTTTCAATGAATTTTAAAAATTTCAATGTAAACAATGGAATCATTATTTTATTTTTAATTTCGAGGCAGGTTCTTGTTGTTAATGTTAATTAAAAACAGTTCAAATTTATTTTCAGTTTCCGTATTGAGTGCATTAAATTATTTTTATTCTGTTTAAAGCCCCTATTTTACTGACAAAACACAATATGTAAATGTGTGGTTTATATTAATATAGTACAACATAGCATTAAATAATAATAAAAATACTGTAGTTTTACTTCAGAATGTTTTATTTCATTCAAAATTAAATCTGCTGAGAAAAATGGTAAATTAACACGAATATGTTTTTCTTTAAGGCTATCTTTTTAAAAATATTTTATGATATTGAATTTACTTTTGCTTTTGAAAAGCAATAAACCAGCATTTAATGCATTATATCTGTGAGCATTTTGAATGTTTTTAGAATTTCATGATTCATTTTTTTTTTCTTGTTTGCTAATCGCATTTATATTCAGAAGCTAATGTCGTTATTCTATAGTGCAGATTGCTTGAACAAATCAGAGCAAAATAAATGAATAACCGTAGGTATTTTTATGCATTAATTTAAAAGCCTTCATACTTCTAATTTGAATTCAAAAGAAAATAAATTAATCAAAGAATCTAAATGCCCTCAGGCTGAAATAGTTTCTGAGCTGTGCGTCAACTAATAACTACACCTAGGAGCAAAGCTTCTCTATTTCCTCCCCCCCCCCCTTCTTTTCAGCACTTGTGTTTTTCTTACGTAAAAGGAAATCGAAGGCCTTAATTACAGATATCAAGTCTGACATTTGATCTAAATAAAGGTTGTGAGCAATAGGTCATTTCTATCTGCTCCTTGTCATTTCTACATCCCTCACAAACTAGCATCTTTACAGTCTAAACAAGGCTTAGGTAAAAGAACACCCCACTTTTTGGCAAGCTGGTGCACGTGCAAATCGGAACACCTTGTTTTGCATACAGATAAAAAGAAAGGGAGATTTTTTCCATTCAAAATGCTTTCTTTCACACCTTGCCGTATCGCCAGAGGCTTCATAGCCCACTCTTTCCTACCTGACAATTATGTTAATTTTTGAAATACGAAATCGAGTGATCGTGTTTCTCTATAATTATGCTTCTTCGCAAAACTGAGAAAGAATGAAAATTGGAATGTATTTTAAGAGAGAGTGGAAGAAAAACAGATTAAAAAAATAAAGAGAATTAAATGAACTCATTGATTGTAATGACGTCAAAGTTTCGAGCTTTGCGTCGTAGTTAATTGATATGTGAAAGCCCTGGTTAATTTCGGCGCAGGAAATGAGATCTCGAGCACTAAATTGATCTAATCTCCGAGCAGCCACGAAAAGTAGGATTAAAGCTGCTCCGCTCATTTAAGACAAGAAGAAACAAATTAGTTAACGAAAAGAAAAGAAAAAAAGGAGAGAAAGCAATTGGACGTAAAAATTGTCATGTTGCTTTCTTTTTTACAAACCTGGTGAAATTTTAGATATATATAGAGATTATATTTCGGAACTGGTTAAATAAATAAAAACGATGCAAATTTATTCATCTGCAGGGAATTTATCATTTTTTTTAGACTCTTAGTCAAATAATATTTTTTTTTTCAAACGCTGCTAAAAAGGGTGAGGAATAGTTTGTGAATGTTTTTATAGGGACAACTTGTTTATAAGTACTACCCTCCGGCATCTTTCAGTGTATGAATTTAATCACTGATTGATTTGATTTAGCTTGTAAAGTTTTAATTTGCCGTCAACAATATAACGAAACTGCCGAAAGTCGTTCTTGAATTTTAGAGAGAAAATCACTATCGATTTTTTTTTTAACATGTAAAAATGCAAACTTTTTTTTTTTTTTTTTTACTATTCTGGTGTTTTTTTTTTTCTGGTACAACACAAACACAGAAACATTTTTTTTTCTCCTCCTGACTTTTACGGTCTTAAATTAAAGAGAATTAAATCTTCTCTTTATTAAACTTATCTCTTCCAAGTTTTGCTGTTACTTGGGCAGGAGTTTGTAACTTCTTTTCCACGATATTCTTTTCAGAGTGGAACATTTTTTATCGGGCCTCACATTTTATGCTCCATTAATTTTAAATAATATTTAATTGTAGTTATATATTATTTTACTAAACCATTATGTTGCAAATAGAAAATACTTTCTCCACAACTAAATGTACTTAATCTTGCAATACAAATTTTTCCTGTTGCTTAATCACTCTGTGTATACGAAAAATATCATTAAATTCTATTAAATTCAACCCAAACTTTAAAAATAACTTTCGTAATTCATAAGGATTAAATAAACAGTCTGATTCAAACAGTATTAACTATTTTCATTTGAAAAATCAAAGTTGGTTACTTAAAATGAGAATGCTTTTCTCGTCAACTTTGCCTTTCAAACGAATAAAAAACGTAGAGATCAAAGAATTATTTGTGTTTGTTTCTTTAGAACTATTGTATACATTATATAAGATATATATTATTTTCTCAGCTGTAAGTTAATTTTCACTTAAATGATCAAATAATTCTTAGCTATGAAAGCAATGAATCTCTCTGTCTTGCTCGGTCCTGAATTCAACAACTTTCTCAAAACAAGAAGATAAAAGCTACAACTAAAAAGTTTTTATTTTAAATCAATTCATCCATTGTGCTCTTTGTTTGTTTGAATGTACCGTTTCGACATATCGTGCTTCTTCTACTTCCCTTTTGGTGTGTCAAACACACCGATGGTTACTTGAAAGAATGAATGTTTATTATGTGTTTTTCCAAACTTTCGGAACCGGGACCGATTCATGCGCATCGAGAAGATTTTTAACACTTTTGTATCCTGGTGTGAATGTTAACTTTTTTAAAGAACCATAGTCATCAATTTTATAAGGTTTTTCTTTTTCCTTCCTCAAGACCACTTGCTTTTAAATTATTATTTTTAGCCATGTTTTTTCTGTTACCTGAAAATACCCTCAAATAATTCATTTTAGATTTCTGTATCTGTATCTGTATCGTTTTTTTTTTTTCTGTGCTTTTGAACTCAGTTTAAAAGTTTGTGTTTCTAACCTTTGCCATCTCAGAATGATCAAAGGTGGTTTTTAAAAAATGCTCTAACAAGACTCTTGATAAATAAAGCACTGGTCTTCTGTTTTGCTATATTTTTCATCATATTCCTTTTTGTACATACTGATAAAAATTAAAATCACTATTTCCCCCCCCCCTCACATTGAGCCCTCTCTCTAGTTCAGTTTTCTTTATTCATATTAACTTTGATACCGAAAAACAACATTTGCTTAAAATATAAATGAAATATTTATTGAAGTTGGAGTGTTTAATGTATAACACATGTATTCGAATAGATATTCGTAATTTAAAATTTGTGTTGCTCTTAAATCAACGTGGATGCTAATTTTTACGTCTACGAATAATTTATATTTATGTATAGGCATATATTATCTTCAGGTAGTTTAGGGGTACTGCATACAAAAAATAATATCTAAAATATTCTGAATGAAAACACATGCTTTCATCAAATCTGTATTTGTTTTAAAAAAAGGCGCTTGTAAAAATAAATAAACAGAAATTGTTTCTTATTACTTACTGTGGTTTTTTTTTATGAATGCGTTATGAGTTTATTTTTTATTATATATATGTGTGTGTGTGTGTGTGTGTGTGTGTGTGTGTGTGTGTGTGTGTTGTGTGTGTTGTGTGTGTGTGTGTGTGTGTGTGTGTGTGTGTGTGTGTGTGTGTGTGTGTGTGTGTGTGTGTGTGTGTGTGTCCATTACTTGATCAAGCAAAAATATGTCAATTCCAAACCTCTTCTGCTCCTGAAACAAGAATATATTGTCCAAAACATCAGTGCCTCAAATTCTTTCGGGTTGGAAAATCCATTGAACAAATACATGATTAATAATTTGATAGCTGTAATTGATACGACAGTATGAAAACTAAAGTCAGAAAAATTTCGATATTTTTTTTAATGCAGATGCGTTTATGTTATGAAAAATAGATACTATAAAACTGATATTCCCAAAAATATCTCTGAATAGGATCTTCCGATTGGTATTGAAATTAAGCAACATGTGTTACATAATAAGCATGAAATATCCATTATAGAAGTTCTTTTTATTATTTGTGCTTCCGTTCTGTTTCAAACTTGTGCATGCATTAACCTTTCATAATCAAGCAGAAGACAATCCTTAGTACACAAAACTGCTTTCTCAAACGTTCCTATAAAAACCCTTCACTTATTAACTTCTGAGAATTTCTCCGTGCAAGAATCACCTCTGGCTAATTATAAGATTATACCGGTGCAAAAATTACTAGTACGTGGCTTGCATCTCATTTTTCAAATAGCTCGTAATTTGACGAGCAATAATAAAATGCTGGTCCTTTCTTTGGAGCTTACGGAGGAACCTCTTAATACGCCATTAAGCCAATGATTGCTGTCATTTATTTATTACAGGTTTTTTTTTAGATTGCAGATTTCTACTTCGGTAATTATTTGTCAACATACCGTTTCTGTTTGAATTGAGTGGGAGAGGATACTCAGAACTTCTACTCATCTTTGAATGATAATTTGAAATAAATCGCTTCATATCATTGGAACATACTTGTCTCTTTTTTATGATGATGCAATTCTTGTACCATCTATGCGAATTAAGGGCCTAATTGTACATCGCAATGCTACCGCTGCTCTGTTATTCTTCCAATCTGGGCCGCCATTACTAGGAGAATGTCCTTGCTAATGGCATATTTCAATTATTTCTGGAATATTCATTCGTTCATTACTACTGTTTTGCCAAGGCAGCTAAATGATGTTTAAACGATCAATGACACGAAAAAAAAATGATCCAGAAAACAAATATTATCTGAATTCATATTTCTGGGGATAAATGGCCCTTCGTTAGCGTAAAGAGAATGTTTAGAAAATAAATTTTTTCCAGCTCTGACTGTGTTATCAAACCGCTGTTCATAATTATGCTTTATTATGCAGTTCTAAATGACGTTAAATCACTAGAAATGTTTTTAGCACTGAAAATAAATTTCTTATTTCAGTTTTTATTTCTTCATGTGTGGGCTCTAATTGTTTTCTGAGAATCAGATTCCACTCAAAAAATCTTATCTAAAACTTTAATCCTCCCCACCCACTCCAAAAACAATACTAATCAAATGCATTTTATATATATATATATATATATATATATATATATATATATATATATATATAAGTAACCAATCTAAGTAAGAAATATTTTGAAAACGAAACGAAATAGTTTCGGAATCGCAACTAAAAATTATTTCTTATTCAAACTAAAACCAAAAAAGGAACAGGAAAAACTTCATAGTATTTAGAGAGCGCAAATGCATCTACTTCTAAAACACAGATGAATGGAAACAAAATTTTATTTGATTTATATACATATAATATAATATTATAACCCAACTGACAATGGTTTTAATCCAAAATTATACTTTATTTAAATTTGAAATTATTTGTTTGAAATTTTAAATTATTTGTAGATTTAAATTATATGTTTGAAAGTATGAGAAATTAGCTTTTTGTAATAAATACTACAGCAAATTAATGAAATCTGATTTATTCATAAGTTAGATGAAAACTGGCAACTCATCGTGTATTTTAGAAAGTAAGCAATTCTATACTTTCTCAGTTATATTTTAGCATAATTACAGTTTATTCCAAGCGATCGAAAACATCGTATCAATCGATTAGTAAACCTTTCTATTGAACTACTCATTTGCTAAACATTTCTTCTGTAGAATCTAACCATGAATAATTAATTAATTCTACAGATCATTAATAATTTGCTATTTTATTTTATGAGAAATAATTAATTACTCACCCAGAAATTACTTTTGCAGCCTGTCTTGTTGAAGCAGGTTATCTAAATTCAATTTTGTTTTTGATGAAACTCGAGTTATAAGATTTAATCAATAAACCTTTTAGAGATAATATAGAATTTCTTTTCGTTTTTTGTAGGTTATACTCTTAAAAATTCTTAGATTATACTCTTAAGAAAATTCAGTTTCATAATGTTTCATTCACTTACGTACTAACTAAGAATGAATCCTTTTGAAAAGATTACCTACATGTCTCTTCATTTCTGTACGTAAATAGATATTCTGTATGTAAAAGATAGTCATAAAAAAAATTCTCGTTTCTTATCTCAAAGTATGTAAAATTATGTGAAAACTTTTTATTTTCTACATGATTTCAATTTCTTGCAATCATTTCAAGAATACTAGAGACTGAAGTTTCTTTACTATGCATAATTTTGCATTTGTTTAATGTGTGATCTTTTAAATGATAAAAGTTGACCTACTGTATGTAAATTGCTTAATTCATCGCGTAAGAAAAGCTCTACAGAACAGACTGTTGAACTTAGATTTACCAAATTTGGTATATAGTTACTTTTTGGATAGAAGGCACTCAATATGAAATTATTTTTCATTATTTTGATTAGAATTTTTCATTTAATTTAAAAATTAGTCGAAATATTAACTTTTTTTTCAATAACAGTGACTATTATTGGAAAAAACCACCATTACATAATTTTAAATTTCAAAAAATTAGCATTTTGATAATACCAGATTTATTTTTGTGAATTTTTTAATTTTTCTAAATGTTTTAAAAATTAATTGTTAACACAACTTTTTTTTCCTTTATATAACCGCATGCAACGAATTTGCAAGATGGTTTTACTATCAATGTGTAGCTCTCAAACAACTAAAAAAAAAAAAAAAAAAAGACTTGTAAGTTTGTTACTGACTTTTGCTTTAGCATACTTTAAAACGGTTGAGGGTATTTTTTTTATAAAATGTTTTATAATTGGCATTATTTTTGCATGATGTAAAAATCGTTATTCACAAATTGCAAAGACTAACTCTGATATGAAGAAAAGCACCTAACTTTAAACCTTAGTATGCTACAATGTTTTAGACTTCAAGCTCGAACCATTTTTTTTTTCATCATGTTTTGCTTACCGTTTTAATGACATGTTTTAAATCAGTTATATTAGTTTTTAGTTATCATGTAATTAACTAACCAACGGACTTCTTAACTGCTCATGAAATACTTGATTTTCCATTCTTAAACTATATTCTTTAAAAAAAGTACTCTTAAATAAATATAAAAGTTACATTTTGAAGAAATGAGCTTTGTAAAATTCAGTTTTAAGGCGAAACTGCCATTTCACAAATAGAAAAAAATGATTTGATAACACTAAAATGAGAATGATGGTCTGCTTAGTTTTTATGTCCTGAAAAATGATCTTATCTTCATCAGTTTGGTAATAAATATCAATGGATTATATAAATGGTAGCTTAATTATTTTTGTTCCAAAAGGTACATGCTTCAGAAAGAACTGAAATTTATGACAACGCTTAATGTGGGGAGAGGGGGGAGATACGTAGCAGCGCATAAAAATTATTGTAAATTTTTTCTATTAACCTTACCTTGTTTGTTGAATGATCATTAAGCAAACACGAAGAAGTAACACATAATGAGACTTCTCGAAAGACTAATTGTGCGCTTTAAGTTCGGATGGAAAACTAATGAATTTTTTCTTGCTACTGGAATTCTAATTATCTTATCATTGGCAATAATTCAATTTTCGATGGAAACAATCCCATTGATTCCTCCCCACATTCCTGTCTTTTTTATATTTTTATCTTTTTAAAAATTATATAATAATGCTTGCACAAATTTGAATTTTTCCATTCGTCTTGCTGGCTAAGTATGAATTTTATTGCATCAATGTCATTTTTTTATATAATTCTTATTACGATACTTTGATTTCGATCATTAACTCGATTCTCTAGAAAACTTGGATGAGAATTTAATGTATTATTTGAGTGTAGCAATTTTCCAAACGAAACAGATTCTTGATCTTAATCGGCAGAGACTCTTTGATGATTAAACTGATTATTAAAATTCTTACTTATATTAATGACTAACTGAATGTTTAGAATTGAGTAACTTCTAGAGTATTTTGATTTCTTTAATACTAATAAATTATCCAACATATAATAATATGGTTACCTGGCGTGTGTTTACGAATAGTAATTAGAATTATATAAGTATAAAGTATTCTTGTCATTCACTTCGTCAATACTTAACTATTCCTGGGCAAAAACAATCAATAGTTACATTTTTCTTTTGTATTTCTATTTAAAAATAGAAATACAAAAGAAAGGGTTACTAGGGTTACTCTTGAAAGCTAGGGTTACTCTTGAATTTGTTAATTTTATTTAAAAATATATCGTACGAATAAGATTACTATTGGTGTTATCTTTTAAAGTTTAAATTCAGAATTTTACCAAAATTTAGCTGACCAAAAAAATTAGTTCATGAGAAACTTGGGAAAGCGAGAATCTTCCGTACCTCTGAAATTAAAGTGAATTAGAAAATAATGAATTTTATGGAAACAGTTACGGTTGCTATAAATTATATATATATATATATATATATATATATATATATATATATATATATATATTAATGAAGCAATCATTTAGTCTTTTAACGCCTTTTTATTTTTTAGAATTCCTTGGATATAGTATATATATATATAGTCTAATTATAATCTTTTGCTAAGACATGGCGAAAGTAGAAATGTTTAAAAAAAGAATGGGAAAAAGAACTCCAATTTTATATAGTTTTAAAAGGAATTTGCAAACCTCGGCATTTTGATTTTGTGGAAAAATTAAAAACCTTGGCAAACCCGATTTGTCGTGAAGCTGTAATTGGAACAATTAGGAAATTATTTTAAATTATTTTAAAAGAATTCAATTAATTATTTGAATTATTACGTGTGTGTGTGTGTGTAATATAGATATGCGGAAATTTTTCGTAATTCGCATTATGAGAACCATTGCATACATTCCTTAAAAAATTCACGGTTAAGGATTACAGTTAGTGAGTAGGGACCTAAAATCTATGAATAATGGCTTTTAAAGGCTAATTGCGCTATGGCAGTTTTAAAAAATAAAGCCATACAGCAAAAGCAAGAAACTGATGATTATTCATTTTTTAACTCCCGTATGCAAATGGTATGTAAATAAGAGCTATTTTTTATTGCTTATGATGTGCATGTTAAATGATTTTGAAGCATCTCGTAATCGTTCTCACTAATAATAAAAACCGCCGTCAATGGAAGTAACAGAATGTTACTTCCATTAGTGTCCGTTGTTACCAGATAATGAGTGCCAAACTATATGACAATTTTAAGTTCCACAATAACATAAACCAAACATATAGTTATGACAGTTCTAGTAGCTCGTCTTGCGTGCGTATTTTTGAGGTGACCTCTATAATTATGAAGATATAACAACCACTGTAAGTCTTGTTCTTAAACTTTATGGTCGAAAACCTGAGAGATGATCATCGTATCTGTCTTACTGTTACTTTTAATATTTCCTTTACGGAAAAGGAAATATAATAAATTTTATGCTTATTTCTTCATTTAAGTTCGTCCATCCGTTTCGAATGAAGAAAAAGATTTTGAAATGATGGGTAATTGCCCTAAAACTATGTTTCTTTTTAATCTGAATCTATAAATTTCATTTTCTTTTTAAAAATGGCTACTTAATTTTGAACGAATGATAAATTTGATGCTATACATGAAGCAATTGAAACAATAATTTCAATAAATATGTATTTTATTATTTTCAGGAAAAGATGGGGACTTGAGGACATGTTTCAGCAGCATTTTTTTTTTATCATTTGGAACCCAATTTTGCATAATTTCTTTAATGAATAGAAAAACTCCGTTAGATTTAGAAACTATTTTACTCCCGGCTAGTTTAGAGATGCATGAATGCGTGTGTACCTTGATTGTATCTCCACCAGCAGGAAACTAAATGCTTTTAGTTAAAATATTCATACATTTGCCTGGAAGGGAGTTTTGATTGGCCTTTTACAATCACTGTGATCTCTTGAACAACAATAGAGTCTCGTTATGCAAATTTAAATAGAGCACATGCAAAGGAAATGCTCTGTTTTTAAAGCTAGAATTTTAACTATTTTTTTTTCTTTTGCTCCTTTATAAATTGAATACGTTACTTTTTGAATATTTAATCCATTTAGCTTGACAAAATAAACAGATTTCAAGATTAGACATGTAGTTGTACTGCGTATATGCCACTATATATTTTCAACACTGAATCATTTACTAAATTGAGGCTATTTTGACAGTTATAGTTTGTTAGCGTGAAGAATAAGCACTTGCAGAACATTATTGGGAACCATTAATTATATTAGTATATTTTATTATTAAAGAATATTGTAATACACTTTCAAGTTACATTCAGTAACATACAGAATGTCCATTCTATTCTTGATTCAATTACTAGCTTTTAAAAAGAGCCGCTCATACATCCATTTGAAGAAATGGTTTTAAATTACTTAAAGAATTATGCGTGTTGTATACGCCAATAAATAGATTGCTGAGAGAAGTATGAAGTTTAAATTTTTATAATCATATTTATTAAAATATTCTTGACACACTATAGGGAAAAAATACTACTCTTTTGCGTTTAAAACTGATAAAGTTTGAATATTGCTCGATTTCCAATACTTTGGACCATTCCAACTGGTACTTCAAGAAAATAATGAGATTTGTAATTACATAATTTGATCAATTTTAAATTTAAAAGGATAGAACTTTTTTAAAATTTAAAATACTAAAATTAAAAGTGTTCACCATCTTTGACCACCTTCTGGTACGATCGGCTTAAAATTCACTAAAATTCCCAACTAAATATTTTATGTCACTTGGTCTCTTGATAACGTCTTCAGCAAAATATTTTTAACCTTCAAATTTCGATCGTCATATAACTCATACTATTTTAGAAGCCTTATTCTTAAAATATATAACATATGTTTCCAATAATATTCTTCGTATTATGTTATACCTGTAATTTTCTGCCAGCTCCCGTAAAATTTCAAATTGAATCGGATGTGATTGAACTTCAATTAAAACAAAATTTGTTTGTTGAAATCAAATATGTTTCTTTAATATGAGTTTCTTTAATATAAAATAGAATTGTGCAGCATTGTGCAGTCTTACATGAACTAGAAAAATGTGTGTCTATATATGGGCATCTCAGAAAATTTTCGATAAAAATTTCTCTCATGCATCATAAAATTCAGTTTTTAATTTTGCTTACAAAAGAACTAAAATTGCTTAACTATTAATATTTATTTTGCTTCTGTCAATAAATGTACATCTGAAACAATTATGAAGCCTAAATTTGATTCAGTCATAAGGAGTCGTATTTTATCTTCTGTGTTTATTCTTCATAAACTCAAACACACATAAACATACATTCATCTTTATTATAAACTAGCCACCTTTGGCGACCAGCCGGTTCGCCAGTATTACCGCTCGCTACAATTTTCAATTAAATATTTTAAGTAACTGGTTTCTTAAAGGATTCTGAAACAAAACATTTTTAATCTTCAAATTTTGATAGTCAAACCAAACTTATACTGTTGTTTAGATCGTTTCGTTCATCGTTCGTTTACTATATATATTTTGCTAATTTGTTGTCATTTCCGGTAAAACTTCAACTTTAATTTAAAGTGGAAATGATGAAATTGCAATTAATATAAAGATATTTTTTAATAAAACCAAGCGTTTTATTTTATTTATCATCTTTATTGTTATTTATTTATTATTATTACTATTGAATGTGAGTATTGCAAACAGAATAGCTCGGTATTTAAATCTTATGTGAACTACAAAATATTTTTCATAATTTATGTAATATCTCAAAGAATAATTCAACAAAAATTTCTCAGATTCAGCATAAAATTCAGTTTTCAGTCTTGCTTTCAAAAGGATTGAAATGAAATCAATAATAATATTTTGTTCCTGCCTATAAATATATTTCAAAAATTATGAAGTCTAGATTTAATGCAGTAAGGTATCATATTCTGAGAAATATTCTGGACACACCAAATTTTAAATAAATGAATGAATGTTTCTATTTTCCACGATCAACTAAGACTTATTTATGAAGTTTTAAATGTTAAAAATTTAGAAAAACTCAACATTTTCATAATCTTAGGCCAATTGATCTTGAGAAACCTGCGCGCTGATTGGCGTATTTTCTTTGAAACGATCGATGAAAAATCTAAAATTATCCTTTTTTATTGAATATTGATATTCAAATTTTCATTAATCAGTCAGTTTAAGTGATTGGAAATTAACTCTTAAAAGTCAGTGATTTAGTTGATTGGAAATTAACTTTATGACCACCATAAAATCTGTGCTTTCTCTTGTGGTGTATGCATTCTCCTTAATATCCGCTCGAATAAAACATCACATACAAAAGTACTACATAGAACAAACACACCAAAAGTAAACATAACATTTCAATAGTTGCCAAAAACAAAAGAGAGAAAAATGCAATTAATAAGCTGACGATATTTAGAAAAGTACAGATATTTAGACTGGAAAATAAAATTATCTGAAATTAACCACATGCGCAGACGATATTTACAAAAGTAAAAATATTCAAACGTGAAAAGGAAAATATATGAGTTATTCCATCAATAAATGCCATAAGTTTGTTTATATCTTCATTATTTTATGAGTCATTAAACATCAAAATGGGTCCGGGACTAAATAAACACCCTGTATATAGAGTGTCAAAGATCATAAAATAATTTTTCTTGAATTTATTTTTTAGAAAAAATAATATTTCATATTGGTTTCATTTCCTACAGACACGTGCCTAAAATTATATTTTTGCAGATTTCATTTCCAAAAAGATTTAATTTATTTTTAATTGGAGCTTTAATCAATGTGATGGCAACACTTTGAAAAAAGCTAATTTTTTTCCATGAATGCGAAACGTGCTTAATTTTAATTTTTATTTTGTACGAAAAAAATTGTTGAAAAATATAGTTAAAATATTTATTTAAAAATTCATTAAAAATAGATTTAACTTTAAGGTTAAAACATTGCTATCATTTAAAAGATAAAATTTCGATCTTTAACTTCATGTAAAAAACTTTTTTGTGCGATAATATTTTCGGAAGTTATAGCAGAAATACGCCAAAATTTCGCTTAATTTTTAAATAAATAAAATTCTAATTAAAAATTTGAAAAAATAACCCCCAGGTGCACATTCCCGACCTCCAAGGTATACACGTGCCAAATTTCGTAGCTGTAAGTTGAATGGTCTGGCCTGTAGAGCGCCAACACACACACACACACACACACACACACACACACACACATTGAGCTTTATTATAAGTATAGATAGATAAAGATTATAGTGTATGTTTTGTGTATGTTTTGCTAAAACAGCTGAAAAACTGTATAAAATGTTAGGCTTCTTATTTATTTCCGCTTCTTCTAATGATTTTCTTTCGCGAAAATTATTTCTATACCACTTTAAAATTAAAATAGTAAACCTTTAAGTGACACTAATTTAATTTCCCTATAAATCTTTTCTGTGGTGTCAAAGATTTTTTAAAAATATTTTAAAGTAAAATTTAGAACAATTTTCATTATTTTAGTTACTGTATTTAAAATCGTGCGTGCTGAGACGATATTGAATGCATTTCTGTTTGTACATTATCTCTGCTATACAATAAGAAGCAAATTTTAAAAATAAAATAATAGGCGATTCAATTTTAATCATGCTATATTTTTCCGTATTAATGGTCTAAATATCATTTATTAAAAATAAAATAAGATGTCTGTTTTGTAACTTAATTTTTAAATAATTAATTATTAATTCACTTTATTTCTATATTTTCCCTGCGCTAAGGCAATATAAAAATGTATTAAGGCAGGAAAGATGTAGAGATAAAAGCTCTTTCAATAACAATTTGCAAAAAACTGACCATAATTTTATTTAATTATTGTTAATGATTTGTGTTTTTATCTACAATCTCTAAAACAGAACAAAAATGGAAAATTTTAAGAAAATAAAAATTAACGGAAAAGAGTAAATATTAATTCTGACTTACTGATTTATTTAACAGCTACAAATCATGGTGCTTTAATTAAAATGATTTTTGGGTGCTTTTAATTAAAGAAGAGATAATAACATCTTCAGGGAAGGCATTAGGACCTTACAGGCGATTCATTAATCTGCGCTCTTTATTTTTCCGTTTATTATGTCAGAATATACGAGTTCGCCAATCCCACCAGATTCAATCACGAACTTAATCACATTCTTTGTGTGCGTGTCTACAATTGGCCATTTAATTGGGAAGAATTTGCTTTTTCTTTGTCGTAACTCGTCTCCGATTCTTGTCCTGAAATATTTCACTTAAACACGTGCTTGAATCAATCAATATTCTGGGCGTGGAGGCCGGTCGCTCCCCCGGGGAAAAAGAGGGGCGTTTCTACCTGCCAGGTAAAAGTGGCGGCTTCAGATTTCGGCACCGTCTAATTCTTCCTCCGACCAAGATAAATAACGAAAGTAGATAATGATAACACCGCTTTTTTTTTTTTTTTTACTCCTTCCTTTTCCTGCTTTTCTTCTTAAGTTTCTTATTTGCATTTAACCATTATTAGCATTATTATGATTTCTTTTTCCGCGCGAATTCAAGCATTTCTTCCTCCGTAATGTCCATCTGCTCTTAAACTGTGCAGAGCACTTAATGGCCTGCTGTTTGTTGCGGGATGGTGTGCAAAAGCTGTTCAGTGCTTCACGGATTTTCCGAATCTGGGACGGTTTGATCTGATTATACGTCATTGTAATTCATTGTGGCGTCAAGGTGTTTCCTGATTTGAAGATTTCTTCGCTTTAATGGATTACGTATTTTAGCTTCTGCTGCTCTCTATTTATGCGCGCTTTTTGTCTCTTCAGTCTTTAATGACTTTCTTAGAGTTAAGTTTTCGCTTTCTTAAAAATATAGGTGTGTTCCCCGTTTCGATATAATCTCACAAATTTTGACATCCATCCACTTTTATTTCGGGAAGAAAAGAAATCTTAAATTCCATTGTAAAATAATGTTGTAATGTTTCAATATCGTTTTATAATTTACTTTACAAATGATTTGTGTGAGATATTTTACAAATGATTTTGCTAATCTATCTGACTCATCTGATTTGCTTCAGAAATTTGCTTTCATTTTTATTTCCTTCGACAGACTCTTCAAATGAATTTCGATTTAATATTGAATGCAATAATGTTTTTGTTAAAATACCGATTGATGCGTTCTGCACATATGAAACTTAAAAAATTGTTAGGTTTCATGTAGTAATTAGTAACATAATTTTTTTTTAACGAAGACAAATAGATTTAAGTAATAAGCGAGTAAATATGTCTTCAGAGATAATAATAGGTTTCATTGAAAATGGCATTAGTGTAACAGAAAATATTTATTGCATATAGGAAACGAACTAAGAGATGGCAAGATTATAAAGTAGATTTAGTGGTCATTAACACAATCTTATCAAATCGTGTTACTTCAAATGTTTTACAACTTGTAAATTATAATTTTTATGTTTATTTTAGAGAAACAGTTGGAAGATAATCTACACTTTTAATGGCTTTAGTTAAATAATGGTTGAAATTTTTTCAGCTAAAGGTTGTCTCAGTAGTGCTAAGTGTCCAATATCAAAATTATTTAATGAAGTCCAGTCCTATTCTTATTGTCTGAATGCTTCGGAAGATTTTCCCTATTGATGTCTTCACAATCTGAATAAATTAATAAAAAATGTCGCCCTTAAAAAATTAAGTACTAAGAATGTCGTTGAAAAAAGTAAAAAAAAAAAAAATTAAAAATCTTTAATTGTATATATCGCAGAATGAATCATGTGTAAAGCTATATTCAATTCAATAGAATGTATTTATTTTTATATTTATTAAATATCAATCTCTCAGCTAAACAATGCAGATTTTTACTATAAGCAGATATATTCTTTTCGCTCAAAGATTATCAGAATTTAGCATAATTTCAGCATAACTCTCCACCCCCACCCCCCACGAAGGCACACGGATTTAAATCATAAAAACTGAATGACCGGACCGCCGCAACAGCAACATTGGCGTCAACTATGGTTGAGTCCTAAGGGCCGTCACCGGCCACGGTGCAACCCTTCCCGAAGGAAGTACGTCCCGTCATCGATGGAAGGAGTCAGATCCCCCACCTATTAGTGTAACCTCCAGGGCGGTGAGATCCAACCACCATGCCGGAAGCATCTCATCCTCATTTCGAGGTGCCCCCCGGGGAGCTATAATTTCAGCATAAAATTAATTTTATGATCCACCGATGATAAATGAATTTTTAGATAGATTCTTTTTATTCATTTTCTACTGTTATATTAGCATTTGATGCACTAATACAATCTTTTCATAAGACTGTACTTTTTGCTTTACGATTATTCACTTTTTACCATTATTGCATTTCATATTTATATTTACCATCAGACGTTGGTTATATGCAATTTCCATCATTATCCCTGTTATAAAATCACAGCGATGACTGATTCATCGAACACGGCTTCAAACATTTAATCCCTTTTATTGACTGTCGTACGTCACTGGTAGAATGGTAATAATGACCAAGTTTAAGAACGAATCGTAATGATCCATATTGCATAATCATAGGCAAAAGCGGATACATATTGTAAATGAAAGCGCACAATTAAGGCTTTAATTTTGTAATCGGATTAGTATTGCGTTAAAAGGAATTAAACTAGGTGATCTGATTTTTTTTTTTTTTTTTTTTTTTTTTCTCGGAAGAGGTAGCTTTTCTCTTTTGTTTAGGAATGGTTTGAATATCTGGTCTCATTTTATGTTCAATAGTGATTTGCATTTTTGCTTAAGATATTTTCATTCACTACATAATTTAGTGTAGAGAGTTAAAAATTATAATTACTTAAGCCGGGCAATGATAAATAGAAGGCGAAAATTTTGAAAGGACTATAATCAAATAAAAATAGACTTAAAAGCGGAAAACAAAGCATAAGCCTTATTTAACCCTTTCGTGACATTTTCTTACATAATTGCATGACTATTCAACATACTTATGTGCAATTATGAATAAAATTAAATGAATTTCGAGCTAATTTTAAATTTTCTTTTGTGTATATATTACAGTCTTTTGTCATTTTTGCGCAATTTTATTTAATCTGATTAGCTTCATGTTTATAAAGATGGAATTTTATAATCTGTTTTTCTCTCACTTGGGTTCTGAATTTCTGCTAGTTTGAAATATAATATTTTCAGAATTTATTAGCGGTTAATAGATCAAATGTTGCTAAATGGTAGTGAAAATGAGAAACATTTTTACAATTCTTTGTTATAATTATAATGATAAATTCTGAAATACAGCGAAATCTCCATACATCAAAAATTACTATATTTTAGGAATCTCGGATTTCTAGTAAAAAAACAGATTCTGTATATAGAATGAAATGTTATATCAAACAAAATCTTTCATTTAAAAAATTATGTATATCTATTGCAATCAAAAAGTGGCTATTGAATTTGTCCGTGCTTAGGAATATAAGTTAATTAAGGAAGGAAGGAAGAGGGAATATATTTCATCATTTCTATCTACAATAGAAATTATTGGAGCGAACGATAAATGCTTGCCGTTGGTGAATCGTATATTATTTGTAGCTTCTGTCCTACGAATGTCTTTCGTAACTTGAGAGCGAGACTTTTATTTTAAATACAGTTTAGCTTCAGATTTCTTATAGTGAGTCTGTATCCCCCCCTCTCAACAGATATTTTTCAGATGTTCAGTTTTGTAAAGGGAAAAAAACAAACACAGAAAACAAAATGGAAAGTAAAGACGTAGCAAATAAATTGAAATTTCGGCAAGTACGATACAAATGTTTTTAAAAATTATTGTTATTTGTATTCCTTTTTTAAAAAAATAGCCTTTTGAAATCTTTGTAAGCAAAGGCAATTGTGAACTTTTTTGACATAACTGCCAATATAAGTTTCATTTTTAGCTTGAAAATTCAGTTAAATTAATTATTTTAACGAGATTTATGCTATACATTCAGATATATTCGAATTAAATTTTACCAATTCAGAAGAACCAATTCTTCAGAGGACGTTTTTATGATGCATAATATTCAAATGATATATAATGAATGTGGAATTACATTTATAATTAAACATCTATTTTATATTATGCTCTCTTAATTTATCAAATCGAAAAATAACAACATATAAAAAAGTTTTAAAAAATCCTTTATTGCATCCTTATATGGATGTTCATTAAAAAATTCAGATATATTTTTTTTTTCAAGAGGTAACTTCTACAGGGATTTGCACCTGTACATTATTGGATAGAGGTATTATGGCATATTGACAAATTTTGTGATCTCAGTGCTTCAACGACGTCGATGTATTTTAGACACAATATACATGCAAAATGGTACACCTTCTGACATAATTCGAGCTGCTCACATGTTATGTCACATTTTCACAAGCGAACATTAATTAGTTTTATTTGACAATAATTCAGTCACTTCGCTCCCCTAATCACATGCCATGTGACATTTGATTTAGTTTAGTTTAGTTATATATTAATGACCCATTTTGAAGCAACACTAGGGCTATTTTGGACATAGGGATCCTTAAAATACTTAGTTTATCTTGAAATACTTAGTTTATCTTGAAACTTTTCTTTCTTTTCTTTTCATTAATTTTCTATTTTGAATATTTGTCCTTTTTCGTGTATAAATGGGAAACAAATAATCTGAAATTCTTTTTGCTCAAATTTCACATCATTTCTGCTAATAGAACGCCCTCTATAGCCCTCTTAAATTGGTAAAGTAAATAGCTTGTTGGCAATTTGAATAACCCTCTGCATGCAATTTGAGTTTACTTTTGAGAGCTCACTAAGTAACAAAAAAAAAAAAAAAAGTTCTATTCACATTATAATGTTTTTTTTTTTTTTGGTTTTAGGCTTTTATTTTTATTAATTGTCTTATACAGAACCTGCGATGTATTTTATATATTTTTTTATCTATAACATACTTTTAAGAAAGCTCATTAATCGTTTCAATTACTGAAGCCAATAGCTGTTTTGTTCTCTTAGTGACGAAATAAATTATCCATTGATCAGCGTGTAACTGTTGCCATTCAGATTTCATTGAAAATATCTGATCGATCCCATTGACCATAACATAATGGCTAAGCTATTCTTTCCACCAAGCTTTTTAACCGAAAGGGTTGTTTTGCATTCATTTAGAACATGCTATTTAATGAGAAACCTGCAGACAAAAGAGTTAGAATTCAGTGAGAATATACGAGAATTTAATTATCCTTTTTAATTGAATCAATTCATCTTTCTAGAGTTTAGTTTCTTTCCTCTGAATGATTTTTTCTGACGTCGGTTGTATTCATTATATTCCTCACAGTGGACGTTAAAATCATTTGGTATGTTTCGTTAATATAAAACGGATATGCTTCATTGTTTCAGTTATTGATGTTTGTCAGTAGGAGGAATTATTTATTTTCTTAGCAGTGCTTAAATACCTTCACTATTAAATAAACGGGGGAGGGGAAATTGAATAGAGGTATACTGGTGAAATCTTCATTTATCTTCACTCCATAAATACTTTACTAAAAGTATTTAGAAGATTAGCTGTGAAAACTATTATCTGCATTAAAAGTTTGAAATCTTTATGAATAATCTCAATTAAATATTGTAATAATTATAAAATATTTTAATGATGATTAAAAATTCTGTATGATAATTAAATGAAGAGTTATTCTATTAATTTTTAAAATTGTTTGTTTATAAGTTTTTTTTAATTATTACATTTTGCACATGAATGCGAGGAAAAAAATGAAATTTATAACTTTTAATTTTTCAAGAATTATAAAAACTGTGAACAAGAATTGACTAAAGAGTGTTTTCATCTATTCGGTCGTGCCATTTACTTTTTTTTTTTAATTTTTTATTTAGAGCTTCTTTATGCTGCAAAGTTCTTAATTTTAGAATATAAAAGAAGAAAAAAATCGTATAAAAAGTTGTTTTTCTTTAAAAAATAAATACAATTTCTCAGTTTAATTCTCTGTAGTTCTCTGTACAATTCTCTATATTTCTCTATAGAATTATCTGTATTTCTCTGTACATACTGTGTATGTATAAATTTCAGCTTGAAAATGATGGATTTTCAACAAGACTTTTCAAATTTCATGAGATGGCAATTGATTTATCTATGCTTTTTTCTAATTTGGAATAGTTTGCAATCATATGCAAATTTTGTATATGAATTTCTTCTAACTGGGAAACAATAATCTGGTAACATATTTTTTTAAAAATTATATTCTTTTGCTTCACTTTTAGAGAAAATGGAATAACTATAAATCATTCTAAAAATTAGATTGAAAATCAATTAATATGCATATATTTGCCCATTAAAATAATTATCATGATACTAAATGTAAACGACAATTAAGAATTTAGATATTAAATTTGGTTTTCTCTTCTCTTTATACTATTTATGAATAATTCGTATGTCTAATTTTCAAGAGCTTTTTAAATTTGCTTCTTTTACAAATGTCTTCACTGCCTTTCTATAATAATTTGTACTGAGAATCACTGATTTTCACAAAATATATTCGAAAACATGAAACTTATTACATTAATACATTCATCGGCAAGTTCTCTAATTTTTTATAAAATCCCTTCAAAAGTTCAAAGATTATCTACTTAAATGTTATAGATATTATTATTATAGTAGTCTTCTAAATAATGAAACTCGTTGTTTATATTTTAGTTTAAAACGTGTGTGTGTATTTTTTATGTATGATTTTTTTTTCATTAAAACTGTCTGCCATCTCCATGGCTTCTGTAACTGTTTCTCAAGTACTCATCTTTCTGTCTCTGAAGAATATTTTTAAAAAAGCGAGAAAAAATGTATGTAGCTTTAAAAAAGAAAATTTTGCTGGTAGAATCTGCTTTAATACTTCGATAAATAAAGGAGTGTTAGATTTAAATCCAGAGGTAAAAAATCACCATGTCTGTATCTTAAATTTCAAAGCATCATGTATTGTTTCCATAAGCTCTGTTTTATTCTGTACCTGTTTACTCAAACTACGTAAATTGAAGTTTTGTTGATGAGTTTTCATTCATAATGTCTATGTTCCCTATTGTGGGCATGTTTTAACTGCGTACCTAATATTCATAAAATAATAAATTTAGTCTAATTTTGTTTATATTTCGAGATTTTTTTTTTTTTACTTATAAGAAGTCGTGTATTGTTGTTGTTCAAGAGATGTAAACAAAATTCTTTGTTCTAAGGTTCTTCTAATTCTTCGTTTAATATCTAAGGAGTGTTAAAACATCCGTTTTTTTTTTTAAAGAAAAAGAGAGGAAAAGACCTATAGGTGAATGAACAGAAATCTTAGAGATATATGAATCAGTCCATTTCACTTTCATGTACCCACTGGTTTTAATAAATTCAAATTAGCGGAACCTTCAGATATCCTGCTGTGTTTTTGAAAATTGCTTGTGATGTCCTATAGCACTGATTACATTATTTTAGAAGCACTATTTTAATGAAAAAATTATATGCAACATTTTTTTCGGCACGAAAAAATTATATTTTTCCTATTTGGTTCATCTTTGAACTCTTAAAATTTGTTTAAATGCATTGAACGTTCTAATACAGTATAATATTTTATTCTTTCTGAATTTTATTTCATTTTTTATGGCCACAACAAAGACGATTCAAATTGAGTTTGGAGAGATTGATGCTTTAAGTTCGTGGCTTTCTGGAATATTTGGGCGTTGATGAGTTTTTGATTGATCGTTTCGTTTTAGACAGACGAGTCAACGCCCACATCTTTCTGCAATTCGGTATTGTTTCATCTTAAAATTCTTTAGTCGTCAGATTTGTTTTTTCACTTCCTCTTCCCGTCGTCGAAATAAAATATAAAAAGTTTTATTTGTAATGGCTGCTTATTTTCTATTTTCATGATAATTTTAGCTTTGCTTCTGAATTGACTTTCATAATTCCTTCTCATCTTTTCACTTCAACATCTTAAACACCATGGTAAAGCACGCTACTGAAAAGTTGATTAACCTTTGAACTTTATATAGTTGGTTTTATTTTGTTGTTTAGAATATGCATCTTTAATTTGCTTTTTATATTAATTTTTTGAAAACAATAAAACCATTAACATTTTTGATACGAGATTTCTCTTGACAGGGCTCCATCTTTATTCTTTGAAAAGCATTGGAATCTGTGGTGAAACTACAGGATGGCATGACTTGCAAAATGCTAGAGCAGGGGTGGCGAACCTTTAGGAATCAACGTGCCATTTTTTCTAAAGAAATTTTCAATAAGGTATAGGCGTGCCATCAAATAATTTTGACTTGTGATTATTGGAAAAATAATAAAACTAAATACAACTAGGGATTGCAATATCGGATCAAAAGTTCAATTCCGGTATCCGGTATTTTTTAGATCTTAATACCGGGATACCGGTTTGAATACCGGTATTAGAAATTTTAAAAAAAGAAAGAAAACACAAGTGTTTCTTTGTTTTATTTGCCAGTTTTATTAGAAAATGTAAGTATCACAAAAAATAATTTGTAACTTATAAATTATAACAGTATATAAAAAATCACAAAAAAGTAAAGGAACATCTTATTTATTTAAATCACAAAAAGTGTTAAAATCACTATTCAGTCTGTGCTATTATTACAAATTTTTGAAATGTGATCTTAAATAACATAATGCATCAATTGTACTGTCATTAAGCCTGGAATGTAATTTTGTGCAAAAATTGCCAGCTGTCGAAAACGCTCTTTCGGCATCTGCGCTAATTTGTGGTATTGTTAGCAATGCGCGATCTGCTTTTTCCAAATATTTACCTTTAAATCCCTCATCTTCAAAAAAAAGATTTCTCGTTCGATGGTTTTGGATATAGCTGATTTCTGTATTGTACTTTCGTTTTTTGAATTTTTTTATCGCCAATTCTAATATTTGTTCAAGAGACAATTCCTTTCACATTAGTACCATCATAAACTCCGATAACTGTACCGAATTCTTCTGAATGTGGATAAGTTTGTGGGTAAAAAAATTTTAAGAAAATTTAATATACACTTGATCAGATTTGAATTGGTTAATCTCTTTTCTTTCTTATCATTTTCATTTTTAAAATCATTATAATTATGTAAGTTATGATGATTTTAAGACATTTTCTATTTCGGTATGCCTTACTTTTGTGCGATTTTTCAATGTAATATATAATTCTTCAGATAGTGATGTGTGTTGTTCAGTGATTGCAACATGAAATTTATTGTTGCATTAGCTGTTAATAAATTAGAATCTCTCCGACATAATGCATCAACAGCCAGTTTTAATATTAAATTTATATTAAGTTATAAGCGCGAGTTCTGGATATTAAGCCGAATTCACTATCTGAAAAATTAATTTGCAGGTTTAAGTCGATTATTGCTTTTTGGATTGGATTTTTCAGTTTCAAAAATCGTTCCATCATTAGGAATAAACTGTTCAATGTGTTTTAGAATCTCCTCCTAAACATTTCCTTTCATCCATCTTTCCTCTCATCCCTATTTTGTCAAATTAAACCCTTCCTAACGAATGCGCAAAAGTGCGGAGGATTTTACGGATCCATTGTCAAACAATATTTTATCACTTCTTTTGATTGTACGATGCAACTTTATATTCACAGTCCAATTAATTTCCTCATTTAGGGAGACATAAAAACGAAAACATATACTATTTTGCTATGTTGGCGATCACTGAACATATAATGGAGACAATTTAAAATATTTCTAGTAAATACCGAAAAAACGGTATTTAAACTTGTGAATACCAGTATTATAAATTGTACAAATGGCTCAAAATACCGGTATACCGGTATTGCAATCCCTATTAACAACCCCAAACTCTTTATTTACTACGAAAAAAAAGATTTTGCACTGTATAATAGTAAATGTTTTGGTTATAAGAGTAATTCAAATGAAAGTTACATTAGTATGGCTTCTGTTGTTGCAGATTAGACGACAAAGATCATATTAGGATTGTAAGGTGTTGCTTTTAGCAGAATGCCTGCTGAATTGGAAGTCATATGTCAAACGGTTTCTAAGCGAGTTATTCATATCTGTAAATAATGACTCACCGGCATAGGTAGATGAAAATATGGTTAAAATAGCATGAGCCAGCTACTCCAAACATTTAAATATGTCTGGAATCGAATTCCACGTTTCCAAAATTTCGTACAACATATTTATTCACTGACATCGATTGTTTTTTTCTGTCTGTGATTGCACTTGCAGGGAATGGGAATATGAACACTGCGACCGATCATTCGCGTTTGTTCGCAATACTTCATAGGGAACATTTTGAACTAAAAGTCAAACCGTTGTGATCGGTGATGTGCCCAAAATATTCTGCCGCGTGCCAATCATAAAGATGACTGACCTACTTTGTTCCTAGTACTTTTGCATATAGATACGGTCTTAAAGAACCACGATTCACTATACTATGATTACTTAAGTGTATAGATACATTCTAAAGGTAATCCGACAGCTACAATTATTTATGTGCAAAAATACCTTCTTGAGGAACCCATGTCCAATGTGCTTTAGTTGCCTAATCTCTTATATACTGTTTTGGTTTTACGCTTAATACTGAATTTTTTCCTTCATTTTCCTAAATTTTAAGATTAACTGCAATATTACGAAGAATTACCAAGCATATGAAGAAATTGGTGTAATTTTATTATTAATATTAGTGATGCGTTTAACTTCGTAGGGGCCCCACCTCTAACATTTGCTAGCTGCCCACTTTGCCTAATTATGTCAGTGATTAGAATAGAACTTTCATATTCCATTCACCTGCTGAAGTGACATTTTTTGGTATTATTTTAATCAGTCTTGTGTGTCATGTCTTGTTAAAATGATAGAAAATGTCTTTGTATCATTAATCTCTTTTATTTGTGCTCACGACTTCAATTTCTCAGTCGCAATCTAACAAAAAAAAAAGTCGGGAGACCAGTTCCAGGATATTGGCGTAATTAAAAAAAAAAGTAAGCGTTGCCAGCTTGCTTCTAGTTTTATTCTCGTCTTTAAAAATAAAAAAAAATTGGAGGTAGTATTACCAAACGTTGAATATAAAGATAACAAACTTTAGCCTGGCCATTGACAATTGTGTAGGGTTATTTGATTTTAATTTTTCATTTGCAAATAAGTATTTTTTTCAAGGTAAAAAAAAAACCGTCCCTTCAATTCTTTTCAAACCAAAGTTAAATTACTGCTATCATTGATATTGATGACTCACTTTTTGGTTTCAAAAATTATATTTTTAAAGTTGTGATTTCCTGTTTATATTTGTATGATTATTTAAATAGAAATAGGAATTTAATAAAAAGTATGAAGAATCTTGCTGACATTAGAAGGTTGAGCTTTTTATCATAATTCAACAAAATGCACTTAGAATTAAAATTTTGATATCCTATAACATAATTGAAACTTCTTTCATTTCTCCTTGAAGTTTAACCGTACAGTTAGTGATTGTTTGGGTAAAATCCATCTAGTTGGTGAATGATAACTTCATTTTTATTTTACTTGGCTGTAATAAATGAATTTGAATAATAATAATTTTATTAGAAGAATTGTAGTGCTACATTGTACATTTCTTTTTCGAAACATTTGAAACTGCTAACTGTGCAAAGTATAAGAAAAAAGAGGTTATTCAACTTTATTAGCTTACTAATATGCTGAACGTTCCAGTGGAATCAACTTCATTATTGAGGCAAATAATTTAATTTTGATTTGTTAATTAAATAAATTTTAATTTGTAAATTTTGGTATGATTTTTTTAAAGTTTCAAACGATTATGTTTTGCGATTTTCACCATACGACATGCATGGTGAAAAAAAAATCGGTCAAAAATCTGTACAGGGCTGACCATTTGACTTAGAGCTACCAAATTCAGCACGTAGTTAGTTTTTGCGTAGTAAATGCTCAGTAAGGAAGGTTTTTCCAAAATTTTAACGCGATTTTTAATTAAAAAGTATTTAATATTTTTTTCTCTCTGTAAATAAGAGTATATTATACGCAAGAATCATTTTTACCAACCAAATTTCAAGAATAAACTTTCCTGTGAAGCTATTTGTATTTCTGTGCATTTTCTTTCTAATTTTAATAAACTTTTCTATGTATTTTTAAGTTTAATGAACATCGCTTGTAATGGTGACGTTCTTTCGGTCCTAGTTAAAGTGATCACAACATCCAAATGATCAGTACATCCGAGCGCCTTATAAATACTATAGTTCTGTTGAAATACAAGGCCACCGGAAAAAAACAACCACACGACATCAATCCTAATATTTATTCGTTTTAATTAGAAACAGAAGAATAGATACAATGTACGAAATTGAAAAATATTCATACATTTTTAATTTTGTAAACTTTTTTTAAGGTTATCGAGACTATTGAAATATCAAACATTCATTGGATAAACCTTTCACATAAATAATGTTCAGCAAAAGATTCATTATGGTTTTGGATTAATCTTCTTAAGATTGAAGGACTTGCAGAGTTCCGCGAACTGATATTGGTTTATCTTTTGGCTCCTTTTCATCACCATTGTTCTTATGATGTGTACTATCACCTCTTCGGTTCATCTGTGCTTGATAAATTGTTTCTTCTGTGGTTGTCCCCCAATTTTCGCCAAAGTTGAACCAGGGCTCACTATCTTCTTTAGAAAGGTCTGCTGACTTTTCAATGAATCGGACATTCTCTAGATTGATCCTAATGAAATATTCATGCTGCATCGCATGGACATTAATCACTACAAACAAATCCTTGATCACTAGAACTGCCGTATTTTCTATATATTTTGATATAAGATTAGTTCCTTTCTATTTGATCAATACAGTCGATTGATCGGTAGATCTGTGATCACTACAAGCGAAGTCTACTGCATATTTTACAATATTCCTCTCTTGTTTTAGTTATTAATTTCATACCCACGTTCGTTGCAATGATTTTAAGCAAATTTATTTTATGTGTATGTTAGTATTGATATCAGAGTAAATTTTATGAATAAAATGAAGATGGCAGGATCCAGCTTAGCATCTTCATGTCTTGATCAAAATGCTTTCGGACTTGAGATTCCAGTTTCCTTTTAATTTTTATTTGCATTTTTAGCAAAAATACATATTTTAAAAACAGGGAACTGAATGATCTTTTATTATTATTAGTTGTATGACTTGAACTGGCATAATCAACTTGAGGCCATTCTCCTTATTATTATTGTGATTTAAAATATATGAATATTTTTACTCATTGTAATGTTGCCACATCATTTTAAAAATGAAATGTCATTTTGATTTATTATTTAGTAATGAAATAAACGCAAGAATAATTGTTCCAAAGCAAAAAAAAAAAAAAAAACTTTTTTTGACATACCGATTGAAAGCTTTTTCTCGTCCTTACAGATTACTTACCGATTGGATGGGTTTTTACAAGTTTTTTCTACAAAGAATCAATCT
>JAPMOR010062530.1:1124330-1140547 GCA_026543865.1 Argiope aurantia | reverse complement strand
ACCGATTGGATGGGTTTTTACAAGTTTTTTCTACAAAGAATCAATCTGACCGATTTTCCCACGCACCACTACGTTTCATCAAGTGCTCCTCCCTTACGGGAAAACATCGTGTCCTCGTTCTTTTCTTTATTCTCCCGTGGACACTCGCCTCATCTGCTTACTAATGAGAAATTTCTCGCTACACTGCTGATGCTCTCATAATGTAATTATGCCTTATATACCATTTCAGCTTGTTCACGGTTCATGTGTGATGATCTTGACTCATCAATTACATGCTGATTTTAGATCGAAAAAACACAGCGGAGAGTTATCTTTTTATTCATGCATTCCATTAATTTAAATGAAGATTTTGGGTTTCTCTCTTCTTCGTGCAATAATCAGAATATTTTTCCATTCAAAATCACTATATTTTAAGAAGTTATCATATTGAAAGAGTTTTTATTTGCCTTAAAAATAAAACAGTGGAATTTTTTTGTCATTTATACAGAATTTCAATTATCTACTTTTCTGCCAACTCATTTGGCCTTTTTCTCCAAGTTTTGGTGTAACATGCTAAAAGTAGCGTACGCAACAAATATTTAATTCATGACTCGGATTTTGTCTTAATTTCGTTATTTCGATTTGCGTATTTTTCTGTTAAGAAATATGCATATACAGAAAGGAGGTAAAAATATTTCAGTTGTCTTTCCTTCCTTTTGTACATTTATCCGAATATCAACCACTTAAAAAAAATACAGTAAAATGCACTTTATTGCAGAAACTTCAATTTATTGTATTTTGGCAGTCAATTCAGCTTGTCTTTCTTGGAGTTAATGTATGAAACAAAAAATGAATTCAATAAGGATTATTTATTTGTCAACTTTATGAGAAGCCATTATTATTTCGATTCGCATATTTTTCTTTTTACTGTATATTTTCTTTATATATGCTTCATTTACCAATTTAATTTCCTTCTACAAAAAGAAAATTTGGTGTAAATGCGCGAAATAAAATTTCAAGAAGCATTTAAGCATTGCTATATCGATTTGTATGTTTATTATGGGATTTAAAAATACGCATCTTCGAAGAGGAAAAGAAAGTCCTTTTCATTTGCAGCCCTTCAGATTTCCTGTTTCGATTTATATTTATTCTTGAGTAATTTAAAACCTATTTTAAACACATTTTGCATGGATGATGTTTTTCCTTTACATTTATTTTGTTTTCATATGAATATATATTTTATGTAATATTTTTATTTTATTCATGGAATTCAAGAAACTGTGGTATAAATTAGTAGCTGAAGAAAGTGCGAAGATTCGGGTGAATTCAATTTTCAGTATAGAATCAAACTGCGGTTGAGATTAACGCCCCCGGATTTTATTTCCCTGTATTGCTAACAAAAAAAAAAATCATGTAGCTTTTAAAATCAGACTAGTATTTTTGCATTGCTATGAGTTTTGCATTGCTGGGTTATTTAACGTTCAAAGCTAATTTTGATACACTTATCTGTAAATATGGTTGAATAGGCAAAATCATGTGAATTTTCCAAATAAGAAAGTAAATGTTCAGAAATATATATATATATTCACGTGAAAATCTTTTTTCCATTTTAAATTCGTTGAATGGTATGCTTTCTATTTTGTATCGATATGTTTTCCTAATTTATTTTGTAAACAATCAGAGAATATTTTATAGATTTATTAAGATACATAATAATAAAACATGTTTTTTAAATTTATTTTTAAAAAGTTCTTAAGATTTTTATTTTATTTTTATAAGGTTTATATTTGATTAAGCAATTTCTGTTATTGCTAAATTCATAGATAATGATTAATGAAAATAAAATCTGTTGAAATTCTGTAAAAAGGAATCGAAACTTCGTAACAATTCAACGAAATTTCACCCCCCCCCCCAAAAAAATAATGGTAGTTGAAGATAAAATATGGAAATAAAGGTGCTGAACATTTAAATCTACAATTTAAAACTGTAATGGTAAAACATTTTGTATTCAAAAAAAAATATTTTTTAAATCTTAGATTAATTTTGTTGGCGTGGAGTCAGATTAAATAAAGGGAATTGAAGAGCACTTCAACTTTTAGTAATGCGATGATCTGAGTTACTTTAGACTATGGAATAAACATATTTAAATTTTATTAAGAAGCTAACGAAATCGCATTCAAATAAACTCAACTCTGCCACTATTTCAAAAGACAAATCGGCAATATATTTCCAGTTTTAGCTCATGATCGAGCGATAAAAGTAACAGTAAGGTCTATTCTAAAAAAATGTTTAGTAATTTTCTACATCGAAATTCTTTTCAAGAGAAAAAGAAACATTTGATTACTGTGAGTAAATTTTGAATTTTCGTTCTCAATTATGAATATTAGAAAAAAATTTTAATTTTTATAAAGAAAGCTATTTAAATAATCTTCCAACCGAATAATTTTCAGCTGACATTTCCTCTTCTAAATTTTGTAATCTTTAACCAGTTCATATTATTCGATTTTGTTTTAAAGTATTTGTGTTTTTATAAAACTAAATGAAACCCTCAATTTGTCAAGTTAGGCAAAATGTTCATTAACTCTCTGCTCATTTGTTTCTTTCTTTTTTTTTTCTTTCAATCTTAAATATTTCGAATAAATTTAAATATTTGCTCCACCTCTACAAGGGAAAAACCCTCTCATTTTCAAACTCGCTTAAAATGTTTTTGTTAATAAATAAATTACTTTCTTTTTAGATTTAAATTTCTGAAGTTCGTTACGCATTGAAATGCTTCGAAACTAAAGCTTTTATGCAAATGCACATCTATTGATATGCTATTTGGTTATCGGCTTTTCTTCTTGAAATTTCCAATGACAGGATTTTATGGACATAATAACTTTTATTCATTTTATTTTTCCTGATCTTTTATGTCTGCTTCTTCTAATAAAATTCTCTTGTCTGATTTTTGCCAAAGATGAATCACCGTATTTTGAAATCGCTTTCTTTGTTCTTTTTTAGTTAAAAATCATTTCGTCCTTAATATGTATGCCTTCGAGATGGATTCAATAGTTTCTTTCATTGAAAGTTAATTCAGTTCAAAAAGAGCGTCTAAGATTTAACTGTGTAGAAATCGCATGTAGGTGGTTCATGCTGGCCATTCCTACTGAATAATAATAAAAGTAGCGATAATTTAATAAATGATATGGCTTTATTAGTAAATTCCTGAACAGTTTTTAACTAGGATTTTCTAAGAATTCCAAAGAATATATTGTCACTTTTATTATGAATATATTAAACAAAGAATCTATTAAATATTCACTTTTAATAAGCATATATTAAATGAGAAATTTTTCTGATTTTGAATGCATTTGAGATACATTTTTAGCTTGTATTTAAAGAAAGGTAAACTGTGGATACATTGGAGTAATTTTTTTATTATAAAAATGTTAATATTCAAAAATTTACTTATATATTTTCTTGTGATTTTAAAAGGAAATTAAAAGATATTCGAACCTTTAGTCCAACTATAAATTTAGGATTGATTCATTCATGTTTATTTTTTTATTTGATTTAATGATATAATAAAAATAACGTGCATACAAAACATCGTCGTAATTCATTTTCCTATTTTAGATCATCTCATCGTGCTTTTATATAAATGGAGTAATTAAAATAATGAAATATAATGTTGTACAGTATACTTAAGATTTTTCTAAAACCATTAAAATTAAAGAAACATATGTGCCGAAATAAAATTCATCTTTGGAAAGGTAATTTTTCGAATTTTAAAGTAGTTTTAAAATGTTTTTCAATTATATTCTCATGAATTATTGAGGAATTATTTTAAATTTTCAGTTAATGAAAATTCTTCCTTTGTTAGTACCAACTACCTAAGAAGTAGCTAGGTTCCACATTTGGTCACTTTAAGTCGAAAAATTTTTTTCATCATGCTTGTCTTATCACATAACCGATTTTCATACATTGCAGTTTATATATAATATTATAGTCTATAAAAATTATTATGCTAAAAAATTTATGCTTCTACATTTCAATTGCCAGGATGTTGAAGAATTTATTTCCGTATTAACTGAAATTCAGATCACGGTTTGTGTTAATTTTCGATTCAATTTAGGCCATTCACAATCATTTCTTCACACTTTATATGCAGAACAAGATAAATTATTCCTAAATTATATCAAATCATTTAAAATAATGAGAGCACCTTCGTATCTAGTTACTACGTGTATTAAATAAAAATTGTGTGGGATACCATTGAGTTTTTCTTCTGAAATGTCATAATTATTTGCATGAAAAAAGTATTTAAATCGTCTTGAAACATATTTGCATATATTAACTAGTCAGTGATCTCCGGACAATTATCCAAAATGATCGATTTATTCCAAAAGGGTATATATACCACACCTTAGATCGCGTCACCTGTCATCTATTTAGTATTGGACACGCTACCGCTAGAGCTACCATTGTAAATCTGAAATGGTATTTTGAAATGTTAGAGTTAGCAATTAGTAATTTGAGTAATTTTTATAAAATTATCTTATGATCAGTATTTGAGAAGATCAGTATTGATGAAAAAAATTCATTGCATATTACATTTTTCTGGGTACTATGTTGAAATATAATTAGAGGTTTCTAGGTAATGAAAGGTCTTTGAGTTATGACTGCATTAATGTTGTATAATTATTTCCTGGCAAGCAAATGAAGATCAACACTTAACGTTCATCTCCATCTCAATTTTAATAATGATTTTGATGATATACTGTTTCAACAGAACCGGCGATCTGTTTCTCTATATCATATATCGATTGATTTAAACCATCTTGAACAGTTTTCGAAGCATTTTCGTTCATCTTATCAAATTTATTGTTATAGTTATGTTTATAAATATCTTATTATCATTTGCGATGCCAATGATCATTTATTAACAGAAAAATAATGTAAAAAAGCAATTTTAAAATACTTCGTGGTTCAATTTATTCATTTATGCGGCATTAGTAAATTAGTTACATCCATTTTAATTGGTTAAAATTATTCATTATGTCCAGGTTATGTTGCCTTGTATGTCCCATTAAATCATCTCCAACCCAAATAAAAAGCAGAAATATCTATAAAAGCAAATTATTTTATTGATGTCATCTAACATCACAAATACAGATATGATTTAAACATTCGATTGTGCTTGTTTCACTCGTACTAAATTTCAAAAATATGTAACGTTATTTAAAAAGAATATTTATGATAACAATTTGATTATACAGGGTGTCTCAAAAACCTTGACCGCGGCTTTTATTCCTGAAAAATTGATCGTAGACATATACTGTAAATTACAAAGTTGCGTTAAAAAGGGTGCACATTGCTATGAAATCAATTAAAGTTTTCAGTGGATTAAACTTTAAAAAATACAAAATTTAAATTTTTATACGGACCCCGTACAAAAAAATTCCCAGTGAATAAAATGTGCCTCATTGTTTTAAAAATATGTTTAACTCTTTTAGTTACTTTAACACTAATATGTTTTCTAATGTATTATCTATAAACTAGCTACCTTTGATCAATTTATTGCCCAGATTTACTTTTTAGGCTGTTAAATGATTAATATGGAATGCATTTTTTGAAATTCACCTTGTTATTTGATACGATTAAAAAACTTATAGTGAATTAGTTTACTGCAAATTAATATATATATATATGAAATAAAAGCATAAATGATTAATATAGAGATGATGATTAGCAAAAGCGCAAGCTTAAATACTTTGATTAAAAAGTTTCAATTCCATCATAGCATTTAGAAACAGTGAACTAGCAATGTATTTAAGTCTTATACATTGGAAAATATGATTAAAATATGGGGAAAATTGTAGGAAATAGAATTGACATCGTTAGAAAGATAGTTTTTGTGTCTTAAGATAGTAAAAAGACCATTTTTGTAAGATAATTATTTTAAAAGATACGAGCATCAACTTTCGTAGGCAAGTAATAACGATTACTCATCTGGCGATGTGTTAAGCCTGTTTTTTGCCCCGATTAAATTTTCTGTTTGAAACCTGTTTTTATGTTTCTTAAATATCCTCTTTTCACTGACTGAATAAACTTCTGGGCGACAAGGTGAACCCTCTGCAGACATTTTTAATAACTTTTCTTAGCTTTATTTGAAGTTTTGAATTCAGTGAATCAGTCTGAAATTCGCACAGTGTTTTGTTCATATTTGATTATTTTCATTCAGTAATAAGAACGATTTCTGTGCCCCGTTTTATATACTATATAGATTGAGTGATACGATATGCATAAAGACTTAATTGTTCAAAATGCTTTACACCAGATCATTGGACATACAGTACCAAATTTACTTGTAGTTACTTATTGGTTAATGCGTACTCACTAAGAAGGGGTTATCAAATTGTAATTAACCATTTTTTGAAGTTAGGACACTTTTCTTCAATAATCTAGGAACATATAATTGTGAAAAAACCAGTCTTATGTTGTTGTTTTTTAATGATTTTTAGAAACATTTTTAGCATATTTTGCAAGAATAGATTTCATCGCTTTATAACTGGATTTATTCTCATGAGCACTGCGATGATATTAAATTTTTTTGTGAACATATTATCATTGCAATATAATTAAGGAAGTTTTTAAAAATAAAATGTAGGCAGAAAATTCAAGTCTAAAATATTATGATCCAATGTTTCTAATTAAATTCTAATTCCCTTTAATTTTATCTTTCTTTCCAATAGCAGGAATCTCGAGCCAAGCAATATATCCTTTTATTTTAAAAATCAAAGATATCAGAGTTTGCTTATTGGCTTCCCCTTTCGTTTTAAAGTTCTCTGTTTGATAATCACTTTTATTCTTATAACGTATCCTTTAAGTAAAAGGAATCCAATGATTTTTTACTACTTTCCTCTAAATGACAGCATTTCGCCTATTGAATGATTCCTTGAAATATGCCTTTCAGAAACAACTGCGACTGCTATAATTTGCTTTTAACTTACTGTTTCGCTTACACCAACTGAATCGATAACAAGTATTACTTTTAAAATAGATGATATTCATTGGTGGAATTTTTGCCTTGAGCTTTGTCTGTTAATATTATTTGTGTAAAATGAAGTTTGCTTGAAAGCAAACGGAACTGTAACTCATTAAAAGTTGCTCGAGGGACAAACGAAGCTACAAATGTATGCAAATAGTTTGGAAAGAATGCCGCACTGAAGGTTATCTGAAAACTGTCTTTCTTCCGCTTCTCATTGTGTATTCCTAGAGCGAAATATGATTGATTTATAACTTTGTTCTCGAAGGTTAGATTCTTATCTCATCCTCAGTCAGCCCCCTTTTAACACTTAATGGACTGGCCTGTCCCGGTGTGGTGAAAAAATGATGACATTATTTAGGGGCTGTTTCTTATCTAATGTCAGAATTTTGTCTTTCTTGGGCTATTATCCTCTCACCATGCAGAGTTATTCATATTGAAACATTACTTCGTTAATTATAGCAATTAAACTATTTCTTATAAATTAGGTTGCTCAGTATCATTTCAACATTTTGCCAGTTTCTGATGTCTATAATTTACGAATTAGCCTTTTTGCTCACTTTATATATAATATAAAGTTTCTTCTTTGGCGGATTTATTTTAATTCTGTCGTTGCAAATTACTGTACTGCTTCGTTTCTAAATATTTTAAAAGGTCATGATTTTGATTACGTAATAAGAAAATATCAATTTTTATGCCCAATCCTCTCGAAAAATGCATGTTACTTAAAATTGTTTTGTGATTTAAAAGTTGTCGTAATTCGAATCTGTCTATCTGTCCATACATGTAGCTCGAAAGTTTCTGGATAAAATTGGATTTGAGGTCTAGCATCGGTTTACCCGCACGGTTTCTAGCTTATAGAACGGGGGTTTTTTTTTGGGGGGGGGGGGTCGCTTATCTAAAAATTCAAATCAGCCTGCATTAAAGTAAGGCAAAAGAGACATTTAATTTAAAAGTTTCATTCGATTAAATTTTACAGTGATAAAATAATCTGATTATAGTCGTGTATGGAAATTATAAACTGAAAATCTGTTTCTACTTTTTTATTGTTATTTCTTTCCCTAAATCATCAATTTAAAAAAAGAGAGAGAGAAATGACGTTTTCCTGCAGGACCTAGCATTATTAGAAATCATTTTTATTATTTAAATTTTAATATATATGACAATTTATTTCTGGGAATAACGAAATTTTTGATGAACCGTTTGCTTATTTTTTGCATTTTGAATTCCCTAATTTTATAGTATCAATAGATCATAAATTCATGCATTATTCTCTCTCAATTAAACAACAATGTTACGCAACAGAGTAGCTGATGAAATTAGTAGGTAATATTTACATATAAGAAAAAAAATTTTTTTACTTTAACTTATATATTTACAACTCTTTTTGTTTTGATTTTTATCTAATTATTTTTTAAGTTAATGGGAAGTAATTTTACTGGTTTTAAGCGCATTAATATCTGTCAAAAGAAATTCCATATTTAATTTTAAACACTTGTTTAGTTTAAGTAACGGAATTCCCTAATTATTCTAATAACGAAAAATATCTTAAAAGAGAATTGATATTTCTTAAAAAATAAAAAAATACTACTTTAAATTAAGGTGATTTAAGTATGAAATCCCTTCATAATTATTTATGTATTATCAAACTGAATTTGAAAATATATATATATAGAATAAAATCAATACTCTGCATTCAGTAGATATATTTTTTAAAAGAGTGCATGAAAATCGATAACAACTTAACTGTATAGATAGTAAATTTTTGAAGACTTTTCTGAAGCGATCCAATAAGCAAAGAATGCCATGTAATTTTTAAAAATTTATTTTATCGCCTCTAAAACAGTATGGGGAAAGAAAAAGAAAAAAAAAAACTTCACATCTCACATTCACATCTTTCATTCTCTATTTATTTAACTTTAACATACAATTTAATTCAAGTTTTATGTAACAAAAATTTTGAATTTATTTTATAGTAATTAATTAAATCGATCAAAAGAGAAACTTTTTTAACTCTTATCAAAAAATTAAAATCAAAATGTCCTTATACTTCTATATAAAGATTTACATAACCTTTTTAAAAATAAAAAATTTGACTATAGGATTCATCAGACAAAAAAAAAATCTAAGATTGACTGGAGATTTCTTTTGTGAAATAATGCAATACATTATTGTGAAGAATACAATATCAACAAAAAGGTTTACAAAGGAAATAAGAATGTGTAAAATAAACACTCGAAATTGATTCCAAAATAATAATGATACGATTTAAAAAAACTAATAATTAGCCATTCATTCTTCAAAGAACGAATGTAGAAAACTATGTTTACAACGTTGCCGTAAACCACGTTGAATGCTACTACAAAATGGTGGTCTTCCATTAATATAATAGCCGTAATTACAGAATATTCGAATGGTTCGGAGGTCAATAAAAGTTTGCAAAGAATTGCTTGAATGCTCTCAATTGATAATGTTCTCATTCTCCGTTGTTATTTTAATAAAATCTAAAGCAATGCAGTAATAATTTTAAGACAATTATGCGAAATTTTCCGTCTATGTTCTTTCTAAAAAGGTTTTTGTTTGTTATTTTCAGTTTTAAGAAGATTAGTATATAATTTTCTTTTGGGTTTTGCTAAAAAATAGTACTTCAGAAAACATTATGTCTTTGTGGTGAAAATTTTGTTTCATGGTATGCCATCATTTACAAAAATGTAATTTTCTTATGGATTTTTTTTATTATCAAATTTTCATTATCTGTTTGTATCAGTCTTGTAATTTGATATATTAAAAACTAGTCTCTCTGGTGGTCAGATAGTAGGTTGGAAATTGATTATATTTAAGTTTAGTTAAAGCTTATTAACTTTATGTCTTTAATTCTTAAAAATTTTCAAATATTAAATCAATGTTATTTTAACCGTCTTTCATTGCGCACATGGATCTTTCCAGTAGAAATCAATCCATGACATCCTAATGCTGTTAAAACGTATTTGTCCGGATCATCTAAATTTAGCTGTATTGCACTTTTTTGTTCAGAAATTTAAACAGAATCTATTTTTCTTAGGTTTCAACAATGGAAGAAAATCACGCGATTAAATATTTGATGAAATAATGCAAACGTTTAAATATCAGGACAATAATACAATATATTGTTGAAAATAAGGCAAGAAAAATATTTCTAAAAAATTGCCAAAATCAGAAAAATATTTTTCGACTGGTAAATTAGTATCATTTGGCAGATATATATTTTTTTAAATTTTGAAATAGTGTGAAATTGAAAGTCATCCTGTGTTGCGTATTTCCACCTTGATTCCAAATTATATTTATGCTAATTTTGATAGCTGTAGGTCAAACGGTCTGTTCTGTAGAGCGCAAAAATGCAGACAAACACATTATATTAGATATTTATTATCAGTAGAGATTGAAAACTACATAATAAATCATACATTTCAATATTATTTACTTCAATATCACGAAGTCCAATTGTTGCATTTAGATTGGAGCAACCTCCAAATTTTTGGAATATCGATCCTGAATATTTTGAACGGCAAGTTGAAAGGAATTTTAATTAAAATACTAATGCAAAACTTCGAAAATGATGCAGTTCTTATAAAATGATTAAAGATTGCATAAGCGATTTACTTTATGAAAAACGGTACGGAATATTCACTCAGCTTCTTCAGCTTAATCATTACTTGATGAAGTTCTCTAGAGAAGTAAAAATAACGGATTATTATAGACCAGGGGTGGCGAGCCTTTATGAAACAACGAGCCATTTTTTCTAAAGAAATGTTCAATGAGGTATAGACGTGTAAAGAATTTTGACTTGTGATAATTGGAAAAATAATAAGATTAAATACTAACAAATCAAAACTCTTCCTTTACTCCGAAAAATACATTTTGAACTGTATAGTAGTGAATGTTTTAGTTTGTGTAATTCAAATTAAAGTAACATTAATGTGACTTCTGTTGTTGCAGATTAAGTGAAAAATTAGCAGAATTCATGCTGAATTGGGAGTCATTTGCCAAACGGTTTCTAAGCGAGTCTTTAATGTTATTCATCTCCGTAAATAATGACTCATAGGCATAAATAGATGAAATTATGGTTAAAATAACATTACCCAGCTTCTTTAAACAGTTAAATGTATCTGGAATCGAATTCCATGTTTTCAAAATTTTGTTACTGTCATTTTTACTTATATTGCTTGTTAATCTTTCTGTTTCAATTTACATCGGGGTACATAATAAACTTCCAATAATTCTTTGAACTGAAAAAGTCTCGCTGAAAATTCCTTGATTGAAGAATCAATTACAGAAATAAATTCTTCAATAACTTCTTCTTCATCTGGTTTCCCATATACATCTTAATTTGATATATAATATTGATGTTTTTTCAAGTTTGGAAAGTGATATTTTTGATATTTTTTTCAAGTTTGTAGTTTCTTGTAATATCGTTTCTGAAAACACGCAGTTTGCGACAAAAGTGCGAATGAGATCCATCATGGTGATAATTTTTTTATTTATGCCTTAAAGTTTTGCGTTCAATTCATTGAAATGTTGGGATATGTCTGTAAAAAACATCAATTTTTAAAGCCACATAATAATCCAACAACTGTAGGTATTGTTCAATTTCCCCCTTATTTTGCAGAAACAGTCCGATTTCTTTCAAGCAGTCAACAAACCTTTGAAGTACGTTCCCGCGGCTCAACCAGCGAACATTATTATACAATAGTAAGCAATTATACATCGAGTTGACTTCATCCAACAAAACACCAAACTTTCTTTTATTTAAAGCCTGCGACGGTATGAGGTTGACTATTTTTGTAACTAACGCCATTAAATTATCAAAAGATGTTAGTGAATAATGCCGTGAAATTCCAGAATTGAATGCCCTACATCTGTTTGAAATAAACTAACGATTTTTTTTTTTTTTTTGCCCATTATATTTGGAAGCACCATCAGTTGTTTCTGAAACAATTCTTTTCAAATCAATATCTTTCTCATTGCGCGTTTTTTTTAACTTCTTTACAAATATTTGTTCCTTTTGTAGTTGTTATTAACGATTGTTATTGCAATTAATTCTTCCTTAATGACTTTTCCTACAAAATATCGAGCAAAAAATATTTAAACATGCAGATTTAGTGACGTCAGTACTTTCTCAAGAAATAGCGGTATAAAAGGAGCGAAGTTAATGTCATCTGTTACATTTCCGGCCAGTTTTAAGATTTTTTTCTTTTATTGTGTTTCTTGATAGAGGAATCATTAATCCGCTGAATTATCTTGTCTTTATTATCAAAATCCTCAAAAAGTGAGGACGCGCATGCTAACCAGGCTTCCTTCAAAAACTCGACCTCTTGAAAAGGCTTACTATGCCGATCAGTGACATTTACAGCCAAGTAACTTGCCGCGCTCATATGACAATTTTTCCTAACATATTTACTCATCGACGTCGATTGTTTATTTCTGTCTTTTATTGCACTTGTATGGAATAGGAATATACACCCTGCGCACCACGAACGATCACTCGCGTTTGTTCGAATTACTTCATAGTGAACTTTGTTATTTTGAACTAAAAGTCAAAATATGTATTGATCGGTGACGTGACCAAAATATGGTGCCGCGTGCCATCAATGGCACGTGTACCACTTGTTCGCCATCCCTGGTATAGACCGAATGCATATTTGATTCACCATTAGCGGCAGATGTCGACGATACGATTAGCAAAATGTCAGAGAAGCAATTATTAGCTTGAAGTATGTGATGAAAGCTTGTAAGCTAGTTAACAACTACGCTACACGGGTAATTGCTTTTGTATTGTGGTCATGTTACTGAGCTGCAAACCATAAGGTCCCAGGTTTTATCCTCACTCATTCCAATCCGCCACAAGTACATTTATTTATAGCAGTTGGTTCGTCAGCAGTTCACATGTCTCTTATTTCCTAACAATGCCTGATGTGCAAAAGTATTGCTAATGATTTATTAACACTTCATCGAGGGGGAGACATAAGTGAATTATACATCTGCTATTCAACTACACCACACCGCTAATGATTTTCTGACACAATTCGCATGTTTTAATGTGCAAAAATTGAATGTTGAGCATAATTTGAAGCTGCAGGTTGATGGCTATTTCAGAAAAATATTTTGTAGTTCACATAAGACTTAAATACCGAGCGATTCTGTTTGCAATACTCATATTCAATAATAATAAATAAATAACAATAAAGATGGTAAATAAAATAAAACGCTTGGTTTTATTAAAAAATATCTTTATCTGCAATTTCATCATTTCCACTTTAAATTAAAGTTGAAGGTTTTACTGGAAATGACCACAAATTAGCAAAATATATATAGTAAATTGAACGAAACGATCTAAACAACAGTATAAGTTTGGTATGACTATCAAAATTTGAAGATTAAAAATGTTTTGTTTGAGAATCTATTAAGAGACCAGTTACTTAAAATGTTTAATTGAAAATTGTAGCGAGCGATAATACTGGTGAACCGGCTGGTCGCCAAAGGCGGCTAGTGAAGAATAAAAACAAACACATCATTTATATATATAATTTATCTGATACAAGTAGCATAATTCATTTTTTAAGCAAAATTTGAAGAAAAGAAAAATATTGTGGTGTAGAAAGACAAAGAAATACAAGCTGTAGAAAAATTTAAGAAGAAAAAATACAAAGTTTAGGGTTCGGAGTAAAATTTAAAATTAATCTGCATTAATTTAGATCCACGAAAATATTTTTACGTATTTATAGAAAAATGTATTTTCAATATTTGTATTGATATTAACTAAAACAAATATTTGTATCTTGATGAAAAATATTTGCTATCTTCCTCAAGAAATCATTATCTCATCAATTAACAATTTCTAATATTTTTAGCAGAAATTAAACCACCAGAAATTAACATCCTTTTTTTAAAAACCTTCTTTAAATCTGGTTTTACACCATTAGATGTTAAATACAGGAAGCAAAATAAACAATTGAAGAATCCATAGTAGATAAAAGCATCAACATCTACCTATCAAAGTTACAACAACAGACTATCTTATAGTTTTTGAAGTGTGAATAAAGATACATGTATTATGTTACAATCTTCTCTCTGTTTATCATTTCCAATTACTTGATTTAATGTTATTTGTAGAATAGGGAATTCAGTCTATCATTTGAACTGGCTACAGAATCTCATGATGTCCTAGTTTCTTCCAAATTCACCATGTATCATTATCTTATTCGCTGTCTGTTCCAAATTGATACTTCTTGTTTCAATCATGATGCTTTTTTTTTTGTCTGTTTTTCTATCTTTCTGGGGATATTTTTTCTGTCATTCGTTATAAAGCATTAAAAAACTGATGATCAATTTTATTCTGTTTTCTTGGATCGAAATTCGACCATGGAAATTCGCTCTATTAATCATGTGAATCCAAACATCGAGCTTCTTTTTTGTGTCCAAACTTTTGCAAATGGTTTTAAAATGTTTTATGGGCTTTATTTAGTTCTTCAATGATGTAATGGCTGTTTATGGTTCAATTTTAGTTTAAGATTTCATCGATATCTCAAGGGACTAATTGATTAACTAAAGCAATACTTTTAACATTAAATTTCAAGCTGTTATTAATAAAACCACTATGTCAACAAATGCCACGCATCTTTATCATATCTCTATCACTTAACTTTTTTTTTATTATTAACTCTCAAATCTATTGAAATTTCCCTTTTATTTTCATGCATTTTGAAAATGCAAAGCAGCATTTTCAAAATGAGTAATGAAATGAATGATATTTTGCAGCTTTTTATTTTCGGAACGTTCAGACAATTTAGTTTACTCTATTCTTTCAAGTACTGTTTCCAGATAGGGAACTTTTTTCTAGAAAAAGTGCTAAGATATATATCCTCGGTCCCATATTATTACTTAATGCTTTGTCAAGCCAAAATATTGACAATTAAAATCCTGAAATTTCTCCAAATTGTTATAACATTTAATTAAAGATGCTAAACCTCAGTGATAAATGTTATTGGATTAAGTTTTAAGTCATTGACCTATTATCTAAAACCAAAGCTCTTAGGTTATCTTGGGGCCGCGGTGGCCTGATGTTACGGTCCCGGCTTCGGAACCGGAGGGTTTCAGGTTCGAGACCCAATTCCACCGAAGAACCGTCGTGTAAGGGGATCAATTGCACGTTAAATCCGTCCTGACCAAACGTCCTCCCGCTGGTGTGGAGAGGGGGGTGCCAGCTCAGGTGTCGTCCTCGTCATCTGACCGCGGTTCAAAATTACGAGGTCCGTCCCAAAATAGCCCAAGTGTTGCTTGCTTCAAACGGGTCGTTAATATAACTAAACTAACTTAGGTTGCCTTTTCTTTATATTGCCAATCTCTCAAGAAAGTAGATAGAAAATCAATGTTTCACCAACGACTAATCTTATATTATTAACTACAAGTAGTCTTTGCTCTCCAAATAGCAGCCCTCTAATATATGTGTCAAGTTTGAGATTATAAATGTCTTTGCTACCTGAAATCTCTAAAATTAGTATAATTGTAATTAAATGTTTTAAAACCATGGAAAGTTTTGAATATAAAAATTATACAAAGTTGATGTATTTGTATTTTTGATTCCCCCACCCCTTGCCTACATATAAAACAGATGCACACATGTGAAGTTGCCGATACAACGCTGTCCGGGGGAGGGATAAAAGTTTGGTTTGGAGATCGAAGGGTTCCTGTTTCGAAACTAGATTGCACTGAAGAACTGCCATGCAAGCGGACTTGTTGCGCGTTAAATCAGTTGGTGTTCTCCCTTATGTTGGGTGCAAAGGTTTGGAGAAAGGATTCAGTTTACGTATCGTCCTTGTCATCTGACTACAGATCAAAATTTCGAAGTCCGTTCCAAAATAGTTTTTTATATGAGATCCTATACAATAAACTATATTACCTAAACTATATCTTTAGTACGGGGTGCTGGTGAAAAAATAAGACCAAGGCTAGTTTGTTCTTTTGTCGAAGTAATTTCATTATTTTATCTCTAAGGAAAAGCAATAAAAAGAAGACTGACACTTGTAAGAGCTTTTGGAGATCTAATAACTGTTTGATTTGTGCAAATTTTTATTGGAATATTTTGATTCCTAAGTAATTGTAATTAAATTAATCTACATTGAGACTGAAACTGAGAAAAATTTGAGACTGAATAATAAACATTTATTTATAGGGG